>CCAG010023717.1:0-31619 GCA_001077435.1 Glossina morsitans morsitans
TTCTCTTGGTGGAGGTCATCTAATGATGGCCAGCGATACCAAGTGGGTTGTGGCACAGATAGGTGTGTGTTCTGTGCGACGACAACCTTGGAAGCATTATTTTCCTTGAAGAAGGATAGTCAGGCTTGGCCGTCCGGGACGTGTGGAGAGTCCGAAGGCAAGAGCGAAAAGCGTACAGTATGAGATCACCCAAAGCTGTATAGCTTGGTGTAAGTTCTGGTTTGAACGACAAGCCAAGAAATTAAAGGGTGTCCACGGGGGTCAGGTTGCCCAAAGTTGGATTGCTCTGGCAGGAAGATGCACACAACCCATCGGAATGCCGGAGAATGCCTTCTTGCCTGACTGCTGGGTACGGTCCTTCGGGGAGTATTTGTGGTGGCTGTGGTTACCCCAAAGTCTCGCGGGGAGCTATTGAAGAGGTGCTTAGATAGGCCTCGACGTAGACCACTAAGCGAAAATTTGGCCCACACCCATCTTCTATTGCGGTACTTCAGGGTAGAAAGGCCACCTTCAATGGGGATTGTCTTTCTCCCTGAGGGGTCGTCAACCAACTTACCTCGATTGCCGATGGTTGTAGGCAACCCGTCTGATTAAGACTCAGACGTAAAACACACAGAGCGATCTGTACGCTAACATAAAAGAGCGACAATCACACCGAAGTATATGGAATAAAAACAGGCGTTGCTCTTTGGTCCACTTCTGGGGAACATGACCCACAATGATGTTATGAGGCTGCAACTCCCTTACTCCCTCACTTATTGGCTTCGAGAACGATATAGCAGTGGCAGTGATTGAAAAGACACGGTGGAGAGAGCTACCGATGCAGTCCTCCGAGTGAAGGCGTGGCTGAGCGAGGCGTGCTTAAATTTGGCGGAGTACAAAACAGAACCAGTGCTGCTAAGTGTGTAAAATACGAGTCGGGAAGCATATCATACGTTCATCCCCTCCGCTTAAATATCCGGAAGTCATGAGGGATCATCGTATCAACTTTAAACCGCATGTATACTACGTTCGACGGAAAGACGTAGACATCCAGACGACTGTAGCCCAACTTGCGAGGGCGGAAAGCCGCCAGAGGGACGGTAATAGCCGCGCTAGTTACCTTGGATATGCAAATATGCGAATTCTTCTCGTTCGTTCACCACACAAAAGTATGCTATGTAACACTGGAGCAAGTACGGCCCCCTATAGAGGATGTATAATCTTTTAAAATGAATTGTAAACCAACCTTAGTTTTGTATTATATACATAAAAGCCTACCTTTTAATTTTCACAAAACATCTTAAAACGGATTTAGTCCTCATATCTTTTATTTCAATCCAATTTAGCTTGAAAGTGTAGGGGACAATGTCGCCAAAATAATTTGCTTTGATTTAGGAAATTATTAATTTACTGCCATAATTTTCATGTATGTACATGGATTAATTCACTAGCATTCCGCACAAAGTTTGTCTTCCATTTTTTTCATCATTTTTGATACAACAACCGAAAAAGTTTACTAGGCAACGTTTAAGTAAAAATCCCTACCCGCTAGCCATTGATAGCTTCCAGCCCCAATAACTTCAAAATAAGGGCTTAACGGAGTGACATGTAAGTTCTACTTATGCCATCACTTGCACCAATTTTTCCTAAAACATATATAGAGATCTCTTTTGACACCCGAAACTTTTGCAGAAATTTACATGCAACGCTATGTATGTTTTAATCTACTTTATTCACTAAAACCATTCACGCATTTTCATTACACTTGCAGCGGCCTGCAGAGCTCTTCTATGTCTTCAAAGATCCCTTTTCCACCAATCTCGATGTTCTTCTACTACCAAATACCATAATATAAGCAATGGAAGTATTCCGCCTGAACTGTATATACTTCTCAACATTATTTGATTATTTAACAACATTTTACTTACCATTTTTATTGTTGAAGATAAAATCAATATATCCAGTAGTGATCAGTTGTTATTATTTGTTGCTCCTTTATGCGTTATCAATGACATATGGAAAAATTGATGATACAGAATTTATTAAAAGCTGTAGCGAATTAAGCTTAGATAATTGGCATAAAATTCGAAAGAAAAAAATTAATTTACTATTCCTTCACAAATTTAAATTTTTTTTATTTTGCTCTAAACAACCAATGCTAACTCAGAACAACCAATACTAACGCAAAGCGTAGGTAGTTTTGGTTAGACATGTTTTAACAGTTTCGAGATTTCTCGCACCGCTTGTGCATACATATACCTAAAAATGTCGAAACCTAGTTAACACCATGCATAATTATTGCCAATAATAACGCAGGTATTATGAGTACTTAGTTTCGTTATTTTCTTTGTTTTATAATTTAAGGCATTTTCGGATATGCGTCTGATTGTTCATAAATTTATTTATATATTTAACAGGAGGGTAATTACGAATGAAAAACTTAACTTTCGCTTTCAAAACAACAGAAAAAGAAATGGAAAGTCAATTTTCTGCTACGTGATTCTCAGAAATATTTCCGTTTGTTACACTAACACATTGTTGAACGGATTCCCACACATATCATATAAAATTTACCAAGAATTTAGATTTATTAATGTTATACTCTAGTAGATAGCCAAAATTTTTTACTCAGACCGTAGAAAACACGAATTTTAACGGTTTCATGTATTATTAAAACCTTTGTTTTATTTTTTTTTATACGACAAAGTTTAATTTCTTTAAACTCTTGATTAGCACTTCGTACAGTTAACAATTAAAGACTTAAGCCTGCTTAATTTACTTTATTCTTTTTAAAAATTTGCAGAAAAATTTCTTTGTATATCCTGCACCACGTGCGGTGCAAGGATATCCTTAAGTTTGTGCGGGGTGAGGTATACCCACCTTTCATTGTGCCGATTAATCAATTATTCTGTGATATAATTTGAGCCTGTCTGTAGGAATGTCTCTCTTTTTTCTTGTGTTAGAACTGTAAGCCGCATTTTCCAAGATATTTTGATGAAATTTGGTATATTAATGTAATCTAGCCCAAGGACGAATACTATTGAAAATAGTTCGAACAACTTTTTCAACCACTCACCTCTTTTTCAACCACTCGCTTCTGTTTGAACCGCTCGCCTCTTTTTCAACCATAACGCCTTATTAAATGAAGAAAGATGAAGCTAGGAAAGCTAAAGGCAATTACAAAACGAGTGGACAGACAGTAGACAGTAGACGGGCATAGGTTCTTGATAATGAACAAATACACCGGCAATAAACGCACTCCAAATATGTAATAAGTGAATACATAACGCAAAAAGTTTTTCAGTTACTCATCTTTTGCTCTATATCCTTTTTAAATCATGGACTGTCAACAGAGTTAGATCAAGGTAAACGTCATACGTTCTCCCTGATACGCTACAAACTACAAGGAAAACTACATATTTACAAAAAAAAATGACTTGCAAATTTCTTACACCGCTGCCATCGAAGCTTAAAACTTAATCTTAATCTTTAAACCCAGAGCACAACTGTCAATTTCATGTGTCCCCAATCTTCGAATGGATTACCACAAAGGCAAAGACAGTTTGGCAACTGATCGCGGCGTGATTGCTTCGTTATTTTCTATAAAGAGTAGTGCATTGTTTTATTTCTATTTCTTTTTGCGCGTAATTATTCGCATTTTTTTTAAAAGGCATATTATTATAAAGGCATAAAGTTAAAAGGTGTAAGAATTTCAAAAAGGAATTATAATTATCTTAATTTATATTAAAATTTTGATGTTTTTCATTTTTGGTTCTTGCATTCAGCACAAGTGTTTTTGATAATAGGTCTCTTTCGTGGTTTATTTTTCTTTTGGTGCTATTATAGTTTTTCTCTTGCTCTTTATTTACCGTTGCTTACTAGTGTGAAATCTTCGTTTAACCTTTTCTCTTATTCTTGTGTTCTCTTGTTACAGTGTCAACGTAACGGAGAAATTTTCTTAAATTTTTAGAAAAATTTAGTGTAGTGACCCTCTTGATTTGGCTCTTCCTTTTTTTTGTTCTTCTCCTTATAATCCAGCTCTATCTTCTTTCTTGACATGGAGTGTCTATATACTTCATGTCGTGCCAAATCTGGTCCGGAATCTGATAGGTTCATTATGTGCTGGCTTTGCGATCGCTTTGGGCATGCAAAGTGTGCCGGCATTATAGGCCGTACTGGTGACGCAGTCATTGATCCTTCCAAAGGATTACGTTGGTCATATCCCGACTGTAGAAAGCGGGACATTGACTTCTATAGACTGTTCACGGAGACGAAAAATGATTTTTCAAAATTAAGTAAAAATCTCGGCTCCATGTGGAAAATGTTTGAGGAAATTAAGTCTAGGTTTGATGAGTGTCGCTACAGTGAGCACTCATCTCCTTCCCAGGCTTCCAAAATAGAAACTCGTAGCGTAGGGACGTCACCTGTTATCCCCTCTAAACCTAACTCCCTTATACAAGGTAGTGCTCGTCCTAACTCCACGTCGAAAGTCATCGCTTCCGACACTGTCGATTTGGTCGATAACAAAATTGTTACGAACAAATCGGCAAGTCCGTCTGCCTTAAGTTATGCTGAGGTTGCAAGGGAATCTTCTCCCGGTCCCGTCGTTTGTTTGAATCAGACGCCATCACCTAAAAATAATAATAAGAAAGTGCAAGGTAAGTCCGCTTCTCCTCCCTGCTGTTCGAGTGTGAATACTAGTCACCAAACTGGGCATGTCGCTCAAGCTTCTCGCACAAGTGTGTCAATATTTTCCCCTTCTCATAACTCCCAAGCCGTGAACCCTACCATCCCTGGTAGTGATGATATTTGCTTGACGGCAGTTCCTCCTAGGAAGGCATTATTTGTGTCAAGACTGGCACCGGAAACATCGGTAGATAATATAAAAAGCTATCTGGCGGCGAAAGTCCCATCAGTCAACATGAAGCGCGTTAGCATTTTCAAATTGGCTCCTTCTTAACCGAGAGCAATATCTTCATTTAAAATTCTAGTTCCGACTGAAAACAGTGAAATATTGCTAAATAAACCACTGTGGCCAGTAGGATCCTTAATTAAGGTATTTATTCCTATAGATCGACCTCGTAATACCAATGCTGTAGGCCTGTCGCCTTCAAAAAACTAAATGCTTCTCCAGGCCCATTATGTCTCATTTATCAAAATGTTAGGGGCCTAAATTCAAAAATTCGGTCTACTTTTCTAAAGTCAGTAAGCACTGAGTTTTTCTGTTTTGCTTTCACTGAAACTTGGTTAAAACCTGATATACATTCGTTGGAAGTATTCCATAACTCTTTCCATGTTTTTAGAAATGACCGATTGAATCGCATTGGTGGCGGTGTTTTAATTGCCATATCTGCGTCAGTCCCGTCCTATTCAATTGAATTTCCCACGTCTCCTGACGTCGAATTTATCGCCATTCGAGCGAGAATACCTAATAAACAGCTATTTACTACATGCTCCTACATTCCCCCAAATTCGGATATCACCATATATAAGAAGCAGGCTGCCCTCATTTGTGAAGTGGCCAAGCAGTCTAGGCCTACTGATTTTGTCGTTGTGTTAGGAGATTTCAACTTGCCTCAAGTCACTTGGTGTAACAGTGATAATTCTGCCTATTTAATTCCTTCTTCAACATCTGATAGAGCTATAGTGTTCTTTAGTGAATTACTTGACCATAATTTAGGTCAATATAACTGTACCTTTAATTGTAATGGTAGACTCCTTCATTTTTGCTTCGCCAATTTTCCTGAGATTAATGTAAATCGTTGTCCACCTTTTAGTTTACCTGAGGATCCTTATCATCCAGCATTGTGTATTTCTTTTCATCACTAGTACGACGGTTCGTTGAACTGCCTTAATAGTCCAAACCCAACCTTTTCCAGCAAATATTATGATTTTCATAAAACCAATATAGAATTGCTAAAATTTCATCTTTCACATATGAGGCTTGACTTCTCAACCGGGAGTATAGAAAGCTTATTGTCATCGTTCTACAATACATTAAATCTAGCTATTGCTGCATCTGTTCCGCTTAAGCAGCGCCGACCTCGAGGTAGGTGTCCCCCGTGGTTTAATACGACAATTAGGTATTATAAGAATAGGAAAAACAAGCTGTTCAATAAATTTTTGAAAAGTGGCTCTTCTCTAGACTATTTCGCGTACTCAGCCGCAAGGCATAGATTTAACTCCCTCAACCACCATTATTATTGCAGATACCTTCAGTTCATTAAATCCTCTCTGTTTGCTAATCCTAAATACTTCTTTAAATTTGTTAATTCAAAAAGAAAAATTTCTGCACATCCCTCGCATGTTTCTTTTAACGGCTCTGACGCCTCGAATGATCTTGAAATCTCAAATCTGTTTGCGGAGTACTTCCCACGAAACTTTTCGTCTGCTAGTTTTGATTCATCAGCAAAATACCCTTATCCTATAACTAACTCGGTTTCAATACCCAATTTAGTTATTTCTGATGACGACGTTTTTAATGGGTTGACTTCTCTGAAATACAGTTCTGCGCCTGGACCTGATGGAATTCCATCATGTGTACTTAAGCCTTGCGGTATTGAGCTTTGTGGTGTTATCTCAAACATTTTTAATTTGTCCCTGAATTTAGGTGTTTTCCCTTTGCGTTGGAGGAGTAGTTATCTTATTCCTTTTCACAAAAGTGGGAGTAGACAGCTCGTGGAGAACTATAGAGGCATTGCCAAGCTAAGTGTTTTACCTAAACTATTTGAGAGAATTTTGGCTCAGCATTTGGCCTTTGCCACCAAATCGTATATTTCTCCACTCCAACATGGCTTCCGAAAAGGAAGATCTACGGTCACTAATCTGTTAGAGTTTACTTGTCAGGTTTTTAAGGCATTTTCCAATTGCTCTTGCACTGACGTCATATACACCGATTTTAGCAAAGCGTTCGATTTGGTTATCCACAAATTACTTATCTTTAAACTTCAAGCCGCTGGCTTACCTTCCTATTTAGTGAAATGGATAAGCTCTTATCTGCATAATAGGTCATTCAAGGTTTTGTTTAACTTCACCACTTCATATGAATTCCACGTTTCGTCAGGTGTACCTGCAGGTAGCCACTTAGGACCCATTTTATTTAATCTATACATTAATGACTTGCTTTCGGCGATTAAATCTAGCCAGATCTTAATGTATGCTGATGATCTGAAACTGTTTTCTTCTTTTTCCTTAGAATCGCAATCACAGCAGCTTCAAACTGACCTAAATAAATTGGTGGCATGGCGCTCGTCAAATTATATGACACTAAACCTAAATAAATGTAAGGAGCTTTCTTTCTCTAGAAGGAAGTCATTCATAACCCATTATTTTATAGATTCGCACAAGTTGAAAGACGTGGTGTCGTTCACAGACCTAGGCGTCCTCTTTGACCGCAGGTTACGTTTCAATTTGCACGTTGAGTTCTCGATAAGCAAAGCTAGGTCTGCTCTTGGTTTCATCAAGAGGTGGTCCAAAGAGCTAGATGATCCGTATATTACCAAAAGGCTGTATACGTGTTTGGTTAGGCTTATACTTGAGTATGCTTCTATTGTGTGGTCTCCTTCATTGCTATGTAGACTCAATTCAATCTATTCAAAAGCATTTCCTGTTGTTTGCTCTTAGGAATTTGGGTTGGGATCCGTCTGCTTCTCTTCCCCCATATGAAAACAGGTGCTTCTGTTGTCCTTACCGTCTCTTGAAAAACGTAGATTTGTTCTTGGCGTTTGCTTCGCAATCAAATTAATAAACGGCGCTATTGACTCGCCGTCATTACTTGGAAAAATAAGTTTTAATGTTCCTAACCGCTTCTCTAGGCACTTTACCTTGACTAAGGTTAGTCATTGTAAATATAATTATGAGCTGTTTAATCCGCTCAGAGTTGTTTGCAAGAACCTAAATAACGTCTCTCACCTTTTTTCATTATCGGACACTTTAAAGTCCATTAAAACAACTTTGCTTAATACACGAGATTTGCCAATATCGTACTTAAACTAGCTCCTAATCCTAAAAAGTCACTATGATTCGAAAATTAATTGTTGTTAACTATTATCGGTTGCCAAGCTTATGCATGTTTGCGATGGCTTAGGGGTTCATTTGCAACTAGGTTCTGTACCGGTTGTGGGTGTGTGTAATTGTGTACATGCTTTTTTTCTTTTTCTTTTTTTTCTTTTTTTTCTTTCTTTCCTTTTATTTGTTTTATTGTAGTTGTACTAAGTTTTTTTTTTTTTAATTATAATTAATTTAAGATTTACTTTTAGAGTCATTTGAACTCGACTGTCGTTTGTTTTAGTTGAGTTTCTGTATAAGTGGAAAAACGACCCAGTTTCTGAAGGACGTCTTTCATGCAGATATCCGTTTACAGGTCCGCAGCTCGTAAGTAGAAACTCAAAACGGAGACCTAAGCCAACATCTGACTGATTTTCCACAATCGAGATATCAGGCATTATCCCAACGAGATTTCCATAAGACACAGAAACGTTCCTTTAGTAGCTTTTTAGGCTCATTAACATTTGTGCTCTCTACTCTCATTTTTTATTCCACCAAAAAGGGCAGACGTTTCCTTATTCTGAAGATATTACGAATACGTGATTATTCTAAGCCCAAACCAGCTGCAGCCGTCAAGACCTGTAAGGCGTCGACTGAGATCGTCTTACAAACAAACAGACGTCCTAACATCATTTTATGCTGTCAGTTTAAAATTTGGTTTCGCCCGACAACAGACATGACATCTCGATGACAGGTCGTTGTATATGTCCCGAACAGCACGTGTGGTCAAATTATCTCTCAGCCTTTCCAGATGTGAGATAATGGAGGCCTCATTCACCGTAACATTGGAGGTCTAGTGGACAATCAACTAGGTTTTAGTAGCGTATTCACAGTTTAATATTAGATATTCTCACACCATCGCTGTGACCCCACATGGCAACCTTTGTCATTAGAAGCTTACTTAGCTCCTGCATTGGTTTTCGAGCTTGATCTTTGACAGGGATAAGCGGGATGTATATTTGTCCCTGTTATTTCTAATGGACCTATTTATTGTTTCAGCTAAACTTGCATTTAATAGGGAATATGTATACATTTGTGTGTTACTGTTAATTACTCCATGTACGTATTTATAATACGTATAACAAAACTTGCATATTCTTTATGCTAACATATTGTTACAAATTTCTGCTAATCTCGATATGGTCCGTATCAGTAGATCGTGGATATTATTTTTAAGAGAAATGCACTTCAGAATTCTTTTAACTCCAAGATTCTTTATTTACAATCTATTCTTTAAGGCTAGGATTATTTATATTTTACTCTGGCAATACTCTCGTCTTCTCAACTTTAATATTCTTTTTCGACTCAGATGTTCTTGTCCGACTCAAATATTCTCCTACGACTAACTCTGCCTTCCGCAAATAGTCTACTCATATACATTTTTCCAAGCATGCTACTGTTACCTAACTTCATGGCTTCATTTCTCATCCGTTAACCTGCTTTTCTGCTAATCGTGTTCCTCGGCCGGCAGCTGTATGACGCGCCCCGAATATGCACTAGGGAATTTATTACTTGGGAAAAATCAATTAGTTAGCATTAACTGGATTTGGGATTTTCGTAACAATATTTTGCTCAATAACTATTCTCTTTAACATCAAAATACCGATAATAAGCAAGTTCAGCTTTCTCTGGTTACGTGTAAACCAGAATATAAGACCGCAATAAACAACACTTGGAGAGTTATTCCGTTGAAATTGCACTCATCATTGATATTCCAATGTTCAGAAATGCCTTTCAGTTACTATCGCTAGAAAGCTACGTCAAAACAAATTAGTGCCAATTCGGGTGAAACATTTGAATTCGTAAGCATTAATGAGCCTTCAATTTAACATTTTTGGTGACGCCGACGACTGAAGATATTTTGCTAACTTTAGTTACAAGAAACACAACTTCTGTTCAAATTCTTCTATAGGTTGGCTGCTTAAGCAAAGGTTACAAGATTCAACTGTATCCGCATCCTTGCGCATAACGGAGATCCAACCAACATTATTCTTCTAGATAATGGCTAATAAAGGAAGAACGATGAGACTCAGGTCCGCTTTTGGTCAATAATACGAATAATAAAGTGTCTTCAGCTTCAGCGGTAACGTAATCACTCAACCTAGAGAGTATCGTTGGCGAGAACATACAGCGTATTATACACAACTTCAAAAAGAATTCCGCAGAAATTATGAATAAAGCTTAATGCTTTGAGGAACGTTATCAGTTCCTTTCTGACGAGCGCGTCGTGGCTAAAACAATGGCAAACTACGTATATTTGTTGAAAATCAATATAGTATTAATTATTTTCAAAATCAGTATTGCAAGAAATGGCAAGGAAACTTATGGATATATTCCAAGCGGAAGCAACTCACTTAAAAAAATTATGTAGGCCAAGTATTCAACAACTCTTATGGGGTTCAGTCAATCAAACAACGCAAACGTCTATCAATCAAGAACATCCATCATAAAATAACAGAACATCAGAGAACGGTGCGCAACACGTATTTACTAGCAAACTCACCGTTCACATTGTAACATTGAGAAAGTTCCTAGCTGGGATTTCTAGAATCATCAAAAATTAACACCGTCATTTCTATAAAGTTCGAATTGGCACCATCAATAAATTATGGAATCAATTAGATGGCTTGCACGATCAATTATGAGACCAGTTTCCGAATCCAGTGGCCACTGGTCTAAACCAAGATGATGACGAAAAACCGAGTGCTATGTTTCTTGAAATGCAGACGAACAAATTATGCGCAACCAACAGATGAGTTCCAGCTCGTCAACTCGTCATGCATATATATCGCTGTATTTGCTAACGAAAATGCCTATCCCCAAGATGATGATGACGATTACAGCGATATACAACACTCCATCTTAAAGTTAATCTATCAGGAAAAGCTGAAAGACTGGCCAGTCAACTTTCTACTACGGAAAGCAATTATACGTCAGCACGGACGCTATGCGGTGCAGCAACAAACGTATCGTAACGTAACGTTTTGGAAACGTTAATTGAAAATAATATCAATCAAACCATAGCGACTTTAAATTCTTCTGTCATTAAGAATCTACATGATAAAACTCTAGAGTGCCTACTAGCATTAAGCAACATTTGAGCCGACACAAACGCTTGAAGTTAGAACATAATTTGCACGTCAGCTTAAAACAATCCCTAGATTAAGCAAAGAAGCTGTCGAGCATTGATGAGCAGTGCCATTTTTGAAATTTCAATTTCAAAATATAGGATCGGGATCGAGTATTAAATTTTCGACGGGTTCAGGATTGAATCCTAAATTTCGAGTTCAACAAAACTCTAATTTATCCTGAAGCAAAGAAGTAAAACTCGATACTACTACAGTAAATATTTTGTTGTCGCGAAAGAGTTACGTCTTATTGGTAACAGCAAGAGTAAGGAAAACAGCGACTAGTGGAAGTACTTTTACGAATCAGTAAAGAGAGGCATTCTCTAAGCGCCGAGCATTACTTCAGTGTGATACAAAATGGAAAAATAGAGCTGCCAGATGATCTTTCAATTCCTTTATCATAACATTGTTATGGGTAAAAACGAAGTTATGGTGAGTACGTGTAAATTCAAGCCAAGGATAGATAAAAAGATATTATATTGTTTTATATCCAATTACTCATGCTACGCGCAAATTATATAAAGAAATTCTGAAGTGAATCAATATGGTTATTTGTTATGATTATGATTGCGATTATAACTCATAATTAATTTTGATAGGATGCACTTCCATTCATTGAATTATTTTTATCATAATCCCCATTGAATTTTACACTTTACTATACTAAAATATGATGACAAATTGTGCTTACGTTACTAATAATTAAAATTATGTCAACTACAAATAAATGCTTACGCTAATAATAAAATATAACTATTTCTTGGTAATATAAATTAGGTCAAAATAAATATATTCATTGACATTAGTTATGCTAAAATTAAGTGAGTATATTAGATACGTTACAACAGGGTGTCAGTAAATAGATTTTCAAATGATGCTGCAGCATATGGGACTTCCACTACTGATACAAGAGCGTTTAACGGCGATTTGTTAAATGATGTCGGATAGCAGTTATGGAGAATGAAGGATAGTAAATCATATGAGAAACCCTTTTCAGAAAGAGAACAGCGATGCGAAGCTCAATTGGTATGCTAAGTTGCTTTTACGAGAGAATCCCTCTGCGTTCGGATAATCAAAGAAAACGTTCTACAAGAGATTTCTCGGCCGTTCATTTAAAGATGCACCACTGAAATTGCCAAATCATACGCATAGCCCTGTATTTTAAATCCCAGACAATTTAGTTTTACCTTCAGCTCATTTGTGACTGCGGTCTAAATTAGAGGAGAGTGCACTCCAGTCAGGGGGTAACCTCTATGACCCTGATCAATGACGTGTCTGCTAACTATGATATAATTAGCCTGAAATTCAGTGTCTTGATTATCTAGTTTATTATCAGGCTGGGAATATTTTTACTTTCAAGGGCTCTCTCCATGCCTGTGTACGACGTATTGTCGACAACTTCCTGTATATCAATGAAGAGAACTAGAGCCACTAGCTTGGCTTCTATTGACCACTCAAAGGTGACGATCAGCTCAAGAACTGCAGTCATGGTGGCTTTGCCGCCTTGATAAGCAAATTGGTACATATGAAGAAGCCTTAGTCTCAAATAGGTTACCCTAATAAAACTATCTAGGGATTTTCCCCATTGTTTCGAATAGGAAGGAACTGAGGCCCATGGGCAAATTTTCGTTAAAGTGTTCTCACATTAAATCTTCTTCACAGACCTCGGCACATATTCAAAGATAACATCCCATTACCCATTCAATTGCACATATTTTCGGATGCATCATATATATGATCTAAATTTAAAAATGTTAGAACGCCGACGCGGCTGTTGCACGCCATCAGTCTAGAACAACACAAATCTTACGCGATTAGAAGATTGTGCGGCACTTCGAGCTGAAGAACCATCACGTCGTTTTCGAAAGGATAGGCAAATAAAGGATCTACCAGTTTTGTTATGGACGAATTCCGAGATTGTACTATCATGAATAAATTCCCAATTATCATCAACACATTTGTTGGCAACAAGATAACGCAAATTCAGTCGCTAAAAATTCCCAGGATAACCCAGCAGACGTTCTTTCGAGAGGTTTATCAGAAAAAATTCTTTTAGAATATCATACGTGGTTTTTAGAACCTTTGTTCCTACGTGGAATTAAATAATGTTGGCCTTCAATCTTCTTGCCACATCCATAAATTATCGTTTGTCTTAAGAAAAAAACGACTACAATTATGTTATTGCCCAATGCAAATGGTTCCAACTTCGTGCACAACGTTGAGTAGAAAAGTTCGTTCATAAAATTTCAACGAGTACTCAGAAATAATTATCAGAAATTTTTCTGTTGAAATTCCACAAGGCCAAATTTAAATGTTCCTACTCCTGAAGAGCTTGATGCAGAACTTGTAGTGATTATGTTTGCTCGCTAAACCACTGATTTCTGCCTCTTTCCTTTAACAAAAAAGTTGTTATACTAATGGGAGGATAATCGAAGGAATTAATTGTTTCTTACAATACGAAGCACGCACTTCTTGGTCCGTATAACAACCTTTTGATGAAATTACTATTTATGAGTGCGCACGATGAAAGCAAACACTGTAGCCAATAAGGATTATTAGGAATAATAAAGCAGAGAATCTGGTAATAAAAGTTTATTTTGAATTTGTGACAGACTCATCTGCCGAAGCTTCCATCGGTGCATTGAAACACTTCATCAGCCGAAGAGGGCATGCACATTGACAATGCAGCAAATTTTTTTGGCGCTAGCAACAAGCTAAGAAAACTTTTCGATTCTATCTTCCCTAAAAATGGGAACGGAATCAATAATCTCGCCATGGAAGTGAAAAGGAATACAAGTCTATTTTATCCAACCCATGACTCCTCATTTTTGAGAAATATGGGAAGCGGCAATAAAAAGCACCTCCTAACTTAGAGCGTAGGTGCAGTTTAGGCGATATACGACATACGAAGACATGGAAACCGCAGTTGTGGACGTTGATATTATATTTGACGTTAATCTTAGGACGGTATTAATCAATGATATGTAATCTAAATCTTAAAATTTAAAAACTGTAGCTCATGCAGATAGTGCAGTCAGTTCCAAGAAACCGTTGCTCTTATGGAGACAGGAAATCATTTCTTATTTGAAGCATAAATTCTGGAAACGATGATGTAATGAATGGCTATAAGAACTACGGAAACTGCGTAAATTAAAGAAACCATGTCCTAGCATCAACCCAGAAGGCATGATTGGCATCAAAGACGATATCATCCCTCCTATGAAAAGGCCGTTAAGACGGATAAAGAGTGTTTTGTGTTGGAAGTGATGGCTCTGTACGTGCTGCTGACGTGAAAACTGCATTGGAAGTTTTCAAACGTCTAATAGATCGTATCGTATTACTTCCTGTTTAGAATGGAGTACAACCTAATCCAAAAGAACTGCAAATTACTTCACAGTAAAAATCAAGATACTGAACCCGAAACCATAAGAACGCGGTTGCCAGGTAATAATCTATTCTTAATGTTGAAATAGTGCTGATATTTCCCATTGGTCCAGGAAGCAAAATTGATGTTGAAGATATAGGCGCACCTGCTATGTCTATAAATCAATGGAATTTATCAATGGAAGGAATCTATCAAGATACTCTACTCATACGGCATTTCTAGTTAATGAAGCCAGAGCTTTACGGCAGCTTTGCATGAAAATAGCACTCAATGCATTGTGTCTTAACGTTTAAGAACATATCCAATATGTTGAAACTGACTTGATTGTGGACAACAAACGGCTATACAAATTACGAAGTAGAAGTGCTGTTGATTTCGTCGATAACATCGCACATTCCTTGTTTGACATAGTTTATACAGAATGCCTTGACAAAATGTTGTCGACAACCACAAACATCCAGGGCTAGGGTTTTTATAGGGTAAACGTTCGGGTGTGAATTCTATGACGAATGTGAAAAAGGATTTGACATCTGCTAAGTTCAAATATGATAATCTTGAAACGTAAATAAGGAGAAATGAACAGGTACTGAAGAAAGAGTTATATCAGAAAATGATTTCCTGGGCATATAAAAATTGATGAAAATAAAAGGTGAACTCACCCAGAATCATGTGGTATTTAATAAAACATTGCCGTTAATAAATGATGACAAATTTAACTTATATAATGTAATTCCTGTTCCAAACTCCTATGGTAGTTATAAAAACAAGCTGGTCTATACTAGCCATAAACACCAATTCTTAAACATGACTTCATATAAATGTCATGGCAATAGTCAATATCGGCAACGTTAGTTCGCCTTAGTCCACAGCAACATCTCGTAAAATATAGACTCGTTAAACATCAGATCAGTACGCAACGCACCTCACTAGGATCCATAAAAAATTCAGAAATTCAACATCATTTAAACTCAAAACATGGCATTATTTTTGCTTACTTCGCATCAATCTTCAGCGTGGCAGCCGTTATCACTTTTTCATGCAGAACCATTTTTGGCAAGGAAACCATATTTGTTCAGATAATTCATATACTACAATACAAGCCATCCGAGCTCAATCAGCTAACTCAACCATGCAACGATGGGCTAGCGCCTTCACCAACTCCACGACAGTGCTTTACAGCCCAAGCTGAAAAATGACCGGGATTACCAAACCCAGTTAACCAACGCGGGAAAGACTGTGTAGTCATTAATATACTTTTGTTTCTAATGTAAATATTCATTATTTTAAATGCAGTTGCGTTCAACTGTGAATATGTATACTTTTATTTGTCCCGTTAATAATTCTATGTACGTATTATATCTATGATTTTAAGTGAACTTGCTTACTGTTTTGCCTAGTAAGCATTGTGATTTTTATTGAGCAAATTCAGCTTTCTATAACTTCGTGTAAAGCAGAATTGTTTACGTAGCATAAATAATTACGTTATTTAAATATAAAACCCAATGAAGTCGTGAAACTTGGTCAGTGGTTGTGTTGAAATTATAGTGACCATTTATATTCCAGTGTTTACAATTATCATCTATTTATCAGCGCGAAAAAATTCCTTTAGAAAATTTAGAGCCAATACGGATGAAAATTTGAATGGATAAACGTTAATATTCTTGCAATTTAACATAAAAAACTTGTCGGTATGCAGGGAAACCAAATGTGTGGGAACGTTGACAAAGTCGTACAGTCCTGTTATAATATATGTATACTTACTTGGTGGCATCTCTTTTATCTCTGTACAACAGTTGCCCTAGATGGATATGTAAATAAACACTACACGGCCCACATTACGTCGATGCTTAAGTCTATTCAGAGTATGGGACACATTTTCGTCGTCTATAAGTATCTGGACCTTTTGCTGTAGGTCGCGAAGCGAGGGAGATTCCCGTTCACATATGCGAGTTATACTCGAATTTTGACCGGATATAGGCGGCGTAATTAACTTCAAGACCCTAACATCTTAGGAGGTTCTTTCGACGCTTCCAAGAAATGTTCTGTCCAACGAACATAGTTTTTTATTCCCAAGCCCACAACATCAAGAGTTGCGGTTCTTTGCAAATTGACTTCATGAAAAAAGAGAGGTTCCTCATTACTTTCCCTGTGTGTTAGGAGACAGCTTTGAGTTTTGGCGGCGTCATGTTTATTCTATTAGTTTAACCTAATGCAGATAATTTTATGAGATCCCCATTTAGTGAGTCATTGATCGTGCATCGTTTGCTCTGTATCCCTTTCCTGCACTGAAGGAGTAGGAGTGTACCTCGGTGGTATAGTCTGCAAGCGAATAGGGTTTTCTTTTACGCATAGGAAGTCGTAAATGAACACTACAAGAGAAAAGGAGAAGGAACGGGTCTTCGTGATAGACCTACATTTAAATAGAACTCATTTGAGAATTATCCGTGAATTACAAAACTTATCGAACGGTTGTCTAAGAAACGCGATATGAATCGAGCAATCAGTTTGGAGCCAAGAGCATCATGCCTTGGAGATCTCTAACGCAACAAGCTTACTTTCGCCGACGTCGTGAATAGCTCGGTTCCACTTTTCAGTGAGGTAGAACATTAGATCATATAGGGATCGATTTTGGTATCGCTAACTAGATCTTTGGATTCCAGATATGTAGTGGAACGACAATTGAGAGATAGTTTGCATGATAAGTTGATTTAATATTCTTGAGGTATGAGTTGGACATGGCCAGTCTTCCTACTTATTAAAAAAACACAAGCATGATACTTGAATAGATTACGCAACGGCCTAGCGAATAGTTCATCACACCTTTCTGGTGGCTGGAATGCCATCTGGCCCCGGACTTTTGCGAGTATCAAGATTGGCAAGGACCTCTTTAGCAACTCTCGTCCGAACGTGTTACACTTTCGGGCGATGGAAGTGATTTCTGTGTGGAAAGCAAACATTTCACCCAACATGTCAGCTTTATCAATCGGGTCAGATATTATTTATTTTATTTATTGGGTGGAATCGATATAGATGCAGTAGATTGGTTTCTAATTATTTTTACGAAAGACCCGAAGCTCTTTCTACTTTTTGGAGCGGCATAAGCTTTAGTATATAGCCGTTACTCGCATAAAACTTTTTCGTTGCGGAGTACATGGTTACACATATTTCTAGGTTGTTTGCGAATGGTTTGGTCAGTTGGGTTGAGACGCCAAGTATTAAATACCTACTCTCTGAACCTGACTACATAGGTTCCAATTAAAAAGCCTGAATAAGTTGTTGTGCGCTGCCATATTTTCTTAATCGAAAGGGATAGGAGACAGCCTGTTAAAAGGAGAATCCAGATTGAACAATAGTGAATCGTGAATGGGGTTGCACTATTCCGCCTTCTTGGCGACCAATTATTAATTTGGATATTTCGACATCATTACGATTTGCAGCAACCAACTCTAGTACAGGAACTGGGAGTGTTTCAATGGTATTATTTGCATTACATCCACTTCTTCAATATTGCTGTATATATCTGAACTTGGCTATTAGCACAAAGCATCAGCATTCGCAATTTCGTATCTTTTCGTAATAACAAGTCCATTCAAAGAGTACATTTTTCTTTACAGAGTCATTAATTGAAAATAAGACTGCACTAAAATTGGGGAAAAATTTGTCATAATGATTGAATAGGCCAGCTATTGCACGAACTTTATCTTTACTCTACGATCTGCGCATATTTTGTATGGCATCAAACTTTTGCTGTACTTTGCAGTTACATGACTACAGTATTATATTTTGTCCTCTAAATAAGTGCTTTTTTCTAAAGTAACTCTGGTCTTTCATTTCTTTAAACACTTTAGTGCTTTTTCTAGACAGTTGAAATGTGCCATTATTTTAATATCATCAATGAATATTGTCACCCCAGGTAATGCTGCTTAATGTTTTCTCAAAGTCATGCTGCTGTCATATTCAGTGTTAAAATATGTCGGTCCCTCTCGAGAACTTTCATTTAGAGACATTCCTTGGTTAAAGGCAATTTGTTATTTTCTACAACCAGTCATATATACAGGCATTTCATCAATGATTGGTAACGAGTACTCATCGACAATTAAATAAGCATTTACGGTTATTTTATTCAGACTTTGCTGTTTCTGTTCCTTGTGGGCACGATCGGTGTGATTTTATCGCTTGAATCGACTTTTTGACCAATTCGTTTATTTCAACCTCAACAGTTGATTTGAGTGCAAATGGCACTCGGCGCAGTTTTAAGCACACTGATGTAGCGTTAGAGTAGAGTATTTTTAACTCTAATTGTAGCTTGTATACCTTTTATTTCATCAGCAGATTTATTAAAAGCATTTTTGTATTTTACAGTTAATTTCGATAGTTAAGCTTGAATTACTACATTCAAAATCTCATCACAGTTTGATTTCAAGACTGACAACCAATGACGGTCAAGTAGGGGTTGTCTACACGATATATAATCTCAATTTTTCGCACTGCGCCACATAAATATATATGAAGCCAAACACTTTTATTCTCGTATTACAATAACTAACCAATTCTCGGTCCGATTTTTACAATTAAAGTTTGGGAAAATGCTTCTTCGCATGTGCTGTATTGATCAGTCACAGGTGGTCTTGTATTTATGGTAAGTTAATGCTACAAACCTCTTCAATCGTGTCAATCATTTGATTGGTTCGACTATTTTTCTCTGATACCTTCGATTTGGTTTTGAAACAAATTTTCTTTAAGTTACAAAATAAACATATTGTATTTTTATGTGTCCACTTTTCGGCTAAATGAGCCTCACTCCCACATCGATAACAATGCTTTTTTCTATTTTTACTTATTTTCTTTTCTTTTACTCATTTTCGCTTACAGTTTTTTTTTCTTTGGCAATACACTTTCTTTTAGAACATGCACCAATTTATACTGAGAAACATGTATTTCTTCACCGTCTCTTTCTGAGGGCTACGTAACGCTGTACTAAACGCTTTCTCCACTGTTAGGTTTTTAATTTCCAGCAACTAATTTTGTATCCGTTTATGAATCGACAATTTGATTTCGTAAGATGAGTCATATGTAGGTGGGGCTCAACATTGCATTTAATAGACAATTTGCGCATTATTACCATTAAAATATCTACTAATTCTCCTTTTTTCTGCTAAAATAAATGGAATTTGTAGTTTTCCACTTTTTCTTATGGTTTTAGCTCATAGTGATCACACATGTGTTTAACGAGGTCTTTGTATGTAGGTGGTCTTCGTTTGCTCGGACTTAGTTTATCGTACGAAACAATAGACGCCAGCTAACTAAAGTTAAAACCTACACCAAGATCATTAATGACGAAACTGATTCCTTTTCCATTATAATTGAAAGTGAACTCTTGAGATAAAATTGCGGAAATTACGTTTTTTCGAAAGTACTTATATACTCTACTTTTTTGTCTGAGTTTAAGGATCTTCTTTTATCTTCTAAAAAGTGTTCTCCTTCTACTAACTTGATCGTTAAAAGTCTCTCGGCGTTTCTACTGATAATCTAAAATCGCTGATTAAAACTTTTTCGGGTTGTAGCCGATGGAATGTTATGTGTTCACTTACGTTCGTTAACTCTTTGCAAAATTTTTATTGCTGTTGTCCTGGGTGTGATTTCATCTGGCGAGAGCTCCCGGAATTACCCGGCATTTCCCGTTGGTTGGAACGAACAAAAACTTTTATTTTTGCCGCATACGAAACAGATCAAAAGGGCATCTGCATTCTTCGGATACTTCCATGGGATTTTTGATGAAAAAACCTGAAGGCATGCCACAGACATAGCATAATGTTAGGCGAAAAAGTGATCGCAGAGAGGTCTACTCAAAGTTTTTATAGACGTAATTGTAAACTGTGTGTCTGCTATTTAACAGTTTTTCGATTTAGTTTGTGTTGGGTAATATTTATTGAATTTGCACACCTATAGTGTGTTATTAACTTCAATGACAAATATTTACATTCGTAAAGAACAAAGCTGGTATGACAGAAAAATTGGTACAACGAAAAAATTTGCATGCCTGAAAAAGCGATTAGGGCGTGGAGATGACAGGGGAAGAAAATAAAAGAGATCGAAAGTTTCAAGTTGTTTGTCATAAATTATTATGAAATAGTTTAAAAACAATAACAAAAAAAATTAACAAAATTTACAAATAAGACATTTCAAGGTAGGCTAAAATACAATGTAAAACAATTGTTAAAAAAACTTTTATAGAGTATGAATGAAAGAATGAAATGTTTTTAATAATCTAATGTTCTGTACTTCGGTCAGCACCAAGTCAAAGAGTTGTAATAAAAATTTGCAAATTAGGAGTGCAAAAAAATCAACAAAACAAAATCTTATTGGCAAATTTTTCTGGCAACATGTAAACTATGTTCTCTCCTGCTTTGGTGCATTGTTGTGCTCAGCTCCTTAGTTGTAAAAATATATGATAAACCTTTAATTTAATAAGATTTTTCAAAATCATTTCAGAATAATAAACTAAGATAATTCGAGCGTCACAAATAACTATGTTGTGCCAGGTAAACAAAAGGTAGCTAGCTTTCTGAAACAATCAAGAGATTCGTCGTGATATTACGGTCGGTTGTAAAGCCAAAATTGTTCAATAAACGTGACTTTTTAATCCACATTCATTTTAATAATATCGAGCGTAGATTGATAAATGCAATGAAAAGATGTAGCGTTTAAAATGTGTCTGTAAATCCAATCTTAACATTTTTTGGCTTCTGCCTATACGTTAGTTGGCCTTCGGCTTCTAGCAAGTGCTACTCTGAAAAGATTGCAGGCTGTAAACATATGGGCAAAGGTGTCATTGATATGCTAGCTAGTTCGGGAGAAATTTTGGGGGAGAGCGTTAAAATTTTATCCCACAGACACTCCGTATACGATTAAATCAAAGAAAAACAAGTGCTTCAATCCATATAAAGACGAACGGACCAACGCAACCTACTTACCGGACAGGCCAACCTTACGCCCAGGGCCACTCTATAAACGACCCTGTCTATGGTCTCCATCGGCTCCCGATTTTCTTTCGGGACCCGTATGCTACTCAGGAGAAGCCGACCGTCAATTTCCAGTATATGTATTTTTTTTTCGAGCGAAATGTCACAAAAATAGCGTTTCCAAACTTACTGGGTATTAAGACTAGAATTGCGAGAAATATTTAGGGAAATATTCAATTCGTTCGCAACATAACGAAGCAGAGTTGTGAATTCGTAGCACGCGGATGCGTTTTTATATACTCTATGTTTTTTACGGCGATTACGGTAAAAAATAATTTTAAATAATCAAAAACACTTGTGGTATAGATATCTGTGGGAAAAGTGAGCGATTGGTTAAAGTGTTTGGTCGATTCCGTGCGAAATACAGACAAAATAGCTGAACGAGAGACATTTGCATTTAAAAAGCCAGAATTCTCGGGGGCTCGCTTTGTTTTTTCCTCTTCGTTGAGCAGTCGGGAGGACCAATGGCAATAAGAACCGAAAGGCATTGCGCACACTGTTGCATACAAAAAAAAAACACCCTTACTTATGTGTTTTCGTAGCTTAGCATAGCTACATTCCCTTCGTGGAAAAAAGCTAACCTAAAGCACAAACGTTATAAGTTGTGCCGTAGTTAAGAGCGTCGTAGTAAAAAAATCCGTACAACAGCAAAGATGTCTTGCTCATTTCCTAAATGTAAAGACAAATGTCCGGATGAGAGATTTGTGGTATGCTGGGTGGCTCGGCGACTCATCTGGAAGGTGCGGGTTTAAATGGAAATTATGTCATCGTTGGTAGGTCGAAAGGACTTCGGTGGTCCTGCCTTAGGGTTGGAAATCGGTACATCGACTGTTTAGACAAATCAAAGAAAACTTATAAAATATAAATAAGGAATTTCTGGATGTTTTTAACAAATTTACTAATCTTGAATTCGTGTTCAATGTATTCAAGTTGTCCCTAAAAAGAAGTGGCAAGCGTAGATTCAGCTGCAGACAGCGAGAGGGTTGAAATGATAGATCAAAGTCTAAGGGACGCCTTGACTCAGAAAAGTGGCGCCTCTTTTTTTGTTACGCTCTTAGCTCCTGGGAGGCAATCTGGATCGGTGGGGATTCCAACAGTTACAGTTGATGAGATAAGTAACCGTGAGTATAGATGTACACCTGTTAAAAATGTGGATAAAATGTGGATCTTCACTGTTCATTGACAGCTATTCGTTTAGTTATGGTGCATTGCTGTTTACGAAAACGTTATTCAACTTTTCAATTTCTGATTCTGAAATTTTATGGTTAAGTAAAATAATTGAGCCGTTTATTTTGAAAGTGGTTTAGTTCCATTTTTTCTTATATTGAGATATTTAAGGGTTTGCGTTTGAATAGTTTCAAAAATATTTTTAACTAGTGCCAAGTTGTTTTTATGGCTTTGCGACCTTAAACATAACGTAATACGTTTTGTAAACTTTACTAGAAAAATAAGTTGTGTTCCAGAATCTAAAATGGACTTAAAACACTTTCAAAATTAATAAAATGACTTTCTTGTTTGTGAAAAAGAATAAGTCCACTTTGTGTTCTTTGTTTAATATTATTTTAAGTTAATTTTTGCTTTTTTTTAGATTTATTTATTAAAAAATTAAACTAAAATTCATTTATTAGGGATAATATTAAAGATTTTGCCATGTTATTTCTCCCAAATTAGATTATGTGTGAGGTTGTTAAAATATTCATGGTGCATAGGTGGTATATACCTTAGTAGCTCCATCATAACCTTATACTTAGGAGTTGATTTGGGACGTACATTTTTGTATAATGGTGTTAATTTTATTTTGTTGAAGTTCCTTGATCTTCCTCGACAAGGTAATAAATCAAGTGTTTTGAAGTCTGCATCCACTTCCATAGATTCTTTATGAAACATTTTATAGGGTTCACTTTTTGCCAATCGCATCCAACATATCCTTAGCCAATTTACAGGTTGGGCACTAGTGTTTTTTAATCTTTTATGAATTGCTTCTTCCAGAGGTTTTGTAGAAAAAAAATCTTCACGTTTCATTTTAGTTAATATAAATTTGTTACTCTTTCGACATGTTTTTATTGTTTCATAATAATCCTGGGGGACATATATTAAGTTATTTTTCCTCAAAGCCATTTCTATCACTCCAGAATCACTACCATTAGGCAAAAATGAATGTTCTGATAGTAAAAACTTATGGTCAATAATATTTGCATTATTTCCTGCCGATTGCACAATTTTCAACCATGTTACTGCCAATTTTATATTCTTGTTCTGCCCAGTGCACATATCGCTGTAAGCTATGATACGTTTTTGATTTCTAAGATTTTTGAGGTGTTTTAATATACAATATGCTACTTCTTGAGAACCTCTCGATGTCACAGTTTCATCCCAGGCATACATGTAAACTTCATTATCGTGAAAATTATGACAACCTAGGTTGAGAATTTTGTAACATAAGACATTCCATATCAAAATTATTTCTTTCAGTGGACTTAAACCAGTTTCAAAAGTTACTTGGTCAAGTGTTACTTGGATGAATGATATGCTAAACAATGTGTCGAAATTAGGTCTATTTTAATTTCAAAATATTTTTAATAGTTTGAGTAGAACGCTGCATTTGAACTTTACTAAAGATACTTCGACCCGTATGTTGCAAAGTTGTCGTCCTGACTGAAGATAAATATCACCCCTCAATCAAAGTATTGGTGGATGCGACCTGATCATGTTGCAAAAAGTACACTGGACATGTCCCAGCATTTGAGTTTTAAGCACAGCGATTACTAGAATTTAAATTATCTGCTATCCATGGACTTATCTTCCGGAAACGGCTCGCCAATTCTCTGCATCTGATCTCGAAAAAGTGATTGATTTAGTCTATGTTAGATATTTTATTTATTATTATTTTTGTGTAATTTGACTATGTACAATTTGTGATTGCCCGCAAGGGGTATAATATCCAGAATACGCTGCGCTATTGCCACTACTTGCAGAAGAATAATTTAAGAAAAGAATCTTTCTATGACTTCGTTAATACAAAAAGTAAAGGTAATGGTTATCCTTCGTCCATGAATTTAAACAACGTCGAATCTGCAAGTGAGATCGAAGTTGCAGATTTAATTGCTGACTTCTTTCAAGCGGTGTACGTTTGTAATAATATCATCAACATTAATCCGGATATGAAAGGCAGATTTTCGTACAATGACAATGTAACTTTGGATATGGATAACAAATTTAAAGTTGGCTCTCATGGTGTATCTAGTTGTGTACTGAGAAACTACAACGTAAATTTATATGCTCCATTGACTAAACTAATCAATTTTTTTCTTTAGATGGTCAAGATGGTGATATAAGAATGGTCAGGCTGGGCAACGTCTCGCATATATAAGGATGATTATTAGCTCAAATGATGGTGTTTGGTGACAGGCCCATCAGAAAAGTAAATTTGTATAATTATATATAATCTATTGCTTCTGGTTACTTCCCATTAAAACTTAAAAAATTATTTATTATTCTGCTTTTCAAGGATGATCGTAAAACGGATATTTCTAATTATCTGGACCTTGCTATGCTAAACTTCATTTTCAAGTTATTTCAAAAATTAATAACTGATAAGTTGTCGTCACTAAATTTACAAACTACCTCGAGCTGTCAGATAGGTCAGCTAAAATAAATCGACGACTTCCTACTTATTCGAACTCGTTATGTTAGTAAATTAAGCTTTCATCGATCGGAAACAGACTGATATAAAGCACACAAATTTCAGCAAGGTCTCTGATAGTGTCAGTCACTCCAATCTTAAATATATTGAAAGATATTTGCATTAACGAACACTTCGTAAAATGGATATGGCCATATCCAATCGTAAGGACTCAAAATGTAGTGCAATGTAACCTCTTAAGAAGTCGTAGCACACTCGGTTGTTCCTCAAAGTAGTCATCTCAGTTCCGTTTTGTTTAGTTTATAAATGACCTACTAAAGGTATTAAAATACTCTCGTGTGTTGACGTATGCGGAAGACGTTAAGCTCATCTTCATCTCAAATGATAACCAGGCACAAATCTATCTTCAGGAGGGTATTGACAATTTTTATAAATGTTGCGGTATTAATTTGATGTTCCTGAATATAAGCAAACTTATGCACATGGTTTCCTGCTGGACCAATGCATTCAATTCATCTCACGAAATTAATAACGCGCAAATTTATATACCAGATTTTATTACTGATCTTCAAATCCTATTTGACAGAAAATTTCGCTTCAATACGTACATTAATATTACCGCTACTAAAGCAAAATGCCCATTGGGCTTCATCAAGCATTACACTACTCGGTTGCTATATATACCGCTAGTGGGACCTGTCCTGGAATAATGTTAGATTATCTGAGATCCGCAATATGATCTTTACCGTAAACAAATTAACAGTTTTTACTGTTTTACCTACAGTGTTTGCCCTGGAATCCTAACATCCGTCTTACATCGTATAGAAATCTTTTAGCGCTTATAAAGCTGGCCACTCTTGAAACAGACCAACTATGCTTAATGTGTGATTTGTTCTTAAGCTAATGCCTAGTATATCTGATTCAGAGTACTTGTTATCTTAAATACACTTAAAGGTTGTGCAGCGAGTGTCCAGGCATTTTCGATTGCTTAATGTCATTTACTACAGAACAAACTATGGTAACAATCACAATATCCGCCAATTATGTACACAATATAATAGGAAGTACAACTTGATGGACTTTGGCATGAGCGCTTCTGCCATAAAGTCGAAGATTGCCTCACAGTTGAACATGCTGTAATTTAAGACCTTATTCAGCCCGGTTGAAGATTAGAAGAATTCCGATTGTTTTCATGTTCAATTTTTCTTTAATTTTTATCTTTAGTGATAAATTTATGATGTCGATAATGTTTGACTATATGATACTTACATTGGTTAAAAGGCACATTGTAACCAGTAAATAAATAATAATAATAATAAAAACAATACACCCAGTAGTCGATTGCGGAAGGTGACCTTTTGATTTTCTTAGTAATAATAGCCGTCTATTTTAGAAATTGGGGGACCAGTTTCAGCTATAATATTTTTAATGGGTGTCGTGCAAAAAGTGTGAGTACTGCCTCTAAGGGCTTGGTGGTAAATTGATTTGCGATTGTTGATATTGGATTGGTAGCTATTGCCATGAATTATCAGACCGCAGTCCATCTTGCTTAAAATAAGTATTTCGGTAAGGTAAGAAATGGTGTTAATATGTACATGGCTTCTCCAAGCAATGCGTTTCATGGAGTTCACCCTAGTTAAAATTGACTTTTTTAACTGAAAGTGATATGTTTTGCAATGGTACTTGTTGGAGAATGTGTATTCGAGAACGTTACGCGCCTGCACATTTTGTATTAACAAATTAGGTACAAATGTGTATCTTGTGTGAGTAGTTTGTCCAGGTTGAAATTTCTTCCACAATAGATTCGACGATGTTAATTGTCCTTGTATGGAACCAGTGAAAGCAATGTATTACATATATTCAGGAATTTGTTTGAAATTGAATTAGCTAAACCATTGATAGTTTGGTATTATATAATCGCTCCCTTTTGAATTGGAGAGATAGCTTTCAAGCTCTGAGATATAAGGTTTTCCAAGAATATGGTACTTCTGTCAACAAGATCAACATTCGAAAGGGAAATTGAACAAATTTTTGGTAAGACATTGGAGAAAGTGCTATTACAGGAGTACTCGTACCACATTTTTCAAAGTGGCTATAAATCTTATAAGGCTCAATGAAAGCTCCATTGTGAGTGCAGATAGCAGAAATATCATACTATTTTTAAGTTCTACTTTGTTTGTTGATTTTGTTCTACACCACTTTCATTAATATGTTTCTGAGATCTGTTTTGAAAAAAAAAGTGCAGATCTGGTTGACTTTGATTTTTTACATAGTAAAAAATGATTAAGGTTAGGACATTTTTCAAAGCGACGCCATAAATCTATTTTATTTTACTAAATCATGTGAATGTCTTATTCCACCAAGGAAGGCTAGCTCATTTAAAGGAGCTGTTGGACGGAGGTGTGAATGTCTATAGAAATAATAGTCGCATCAGTTGCACTTTCCGTTAAAAGGTTTTAAATTCAGAAATAAATGCATGTTTGGAGTACTTGATCCAATCTGGCTTGTCTAAGAGAAATTTCATATGTTTTGGTACAGAGAGTGAAAGGTTAAGACTGATTATGATTGGAAACTTTAGAATCGCTTTGAATGAAGGCGCTTTCCAACACAGTATCACGACTGTTTGTTTTCATTAACCTCCAGATGGTACTGTGGCTATTAAAGTCGCGAAGTTGCTGGGAAAACGGCTGCGAAGATGGGATATAAAGCCAAAGCAATTTATTATTTAGGGTTATTGGTATCGTTATGATTTGCATGAGTATGTTTAAATTTATGCCTTTTGACAGATGTAGGTTTCATAAAAACGTCAACTAATTCTTTTAAATATGAATTTGGATCAGCAATAATGAAGTGTTCGGTATATGACTATGGTGGGATATGTTCAAGGGAACTTCTACAGTGGGTCTTTTAAGCTTATGAAGCTCATTCAAATTATTAATACGATCTTCAATGTTCCATCGTAGAATTTTAACAATTTACTAAATTGTGATGACATGAAAACGGAATGTTAGATTGAGTATATTGACATGCCAGTATCTTCCGCAAAAATCTCGCTGGAGCAATTTTGCGAAAACAATTTATTCTTACATACGCCTAAAGTACTAGCAGTGGACAAATGTGAATGATTGTTTGAACTTAAAACCGGCTTGATGGGCAGAGGATTAGATTCATTCGAATTTGTAAATGGTCGATTGAGGTTGAGAGTGTATGTTCCGAAAGCATTCGGTTTACTAGACTGTATAATATTCATTGCTACTTTCATTTGATCAATACCATTTTTCGTGGAAGATAGGTTGGCTTTGTCATAAGCAGTAACTGGTATTACTGGTTAACTCTTTGTAAAGTAGGACATAATTCTCGATACCTGTGTCGCACTTCCGCGATACTACAATAATTTGCAGAAACTCACACATTTTTAAATAACGTGGGCATGGTTTTGTCTAATATCGAGTGCTGATACTTGCAATTTATATAGAAAGCACGCATGCAATTAATTTTCAAAATGACTAGGTAGATCACAGCTAGCACAAGACGATACTTTATCACATCTTTATAAAGTATAACTAAGACGATAGCATTTTTTGCATCCAATGGGATCTGGAATGTAGAATTCCATTTTGCAAGTGTACCAAGCAATATCAAGTGTTTGTGGTAGACGTTAGCAATCAAAAGTGATAACGATCCTCCCCGAGGAACGAGTTTTTCCGTCAACGTTTACATTAGTGAGTTTGTAAATTTCAGATTGGCCATTCATCTCAAAAGCTATTTCTTTATCTGGCGCGTGTTTCAAACATGAAGCATATATTACGCGTTTACCAGAATTAAGTTCATACAATTTAGCGGAAACCAATCCTCAATTTGAGAGTGATTTTAAGTTAAGGTAATCTCCGCCGCGCACGGGTTACTGGCGAGAACACATTAATCTCAATGGCGAAGAATCGAGATAGAGTCAATATGTTACGTTATGCCATCTAGATCTTCTTTTATACCGAAAGGCCTCACTTAAAATAAAGTTTTGTTAGGATGAGTGGAAAAATTACAATATATTTTTTATTAATTGTAGTTTAGTTAACACGTTCGCGGACGCAAAAAATTTCAGGGAGCTGCAAAAATTGACAGGCAATTATTTTTGAAACTAGTTGTAATATCGAAAATCTGATTATACACATATTATAAGAGTAGTCAGAGGATTGTATTTTAACTGTTATATGAAATGAATGTTATAGCATCCACGACAATATAGATCATATTTTTCAACTAGGATGACGTGAATGCTATAACATTCATTCATAGAATACATGAGAAAAAAAGGAACATTATAGTTTCATTACATTTTTTATTTAACAGTAGATCTTTATTCGTCTGCATATAGAAAAATTGATAAATTAAATCCATAATTTCATGGTATGTATATGTGAAAACCAAACTAAATATTTCTGTTCATCATTATGATTGAATGTTTTTAGGATTCCATATCCGAATTTGAGCTATTGTGATCTTCAGGAGGTAAGTGCCATTGTCGGAAGCACTCCCCAGGACAAAGTGGAGGTTTATTTACACAGTTCTGACATGGATATGATGTAAATTTTATTATTTTTTGCCTGTAACAATACTTGCACTTCAGGAAATATGTTTTACGTTTGTAATTTAAAGGTGCCGGAATTTTTTCCTGATAGTGTGCGTCTTAAAAATGTCTTGGCGAAGTGTATCTAACGTGCGTTTGGGAGTTGCCATTATCAAGAAAAAAGCCACTACCATTTGAATTCTGTGATATTTTTAATAGCATATTTATTAGATTGTCTCTAAAATCAAGGAAAGCAGTATTTGAATCATTTATCTTCTCATAAATGTAATAAAAATTGTATACAGAAACATCTAATAGATGGAATATAACCTTCTTATACCAACCGATAGATTTTTTAGGTGAGGAATGATATGATATCATTTGATCACATCTGTCTATGCCAGACATATTTGCGTTATAATTAGCAATCTCTTTTGGCTTTTTCTTCGAGATACCATATTTATTATGCACGTTAATTAATTTGGGATGGTTTTCCGTTGTGACACAAAGTACATCTCGCTTGTCTTTCCATTTACTAATATAGACGTTGCCCTGTCTTCTCCATATATGTTCTCCTTTTTTCAATTTTTTTTGCATTACGACTTTCGGATTCATTTTGCGATTGGTACGTAAGGTTCCACTGGTATGAGTTTTAAAGTTCTTCGACAGTGTTTTTTCAAAACCGTCTGGGACTCAAACGGTTAATCTCAAATGTCTAACTGAATCAGGTAATGAAATGTCGAAGCATTTACAATGCACGTTGTTGGAAGTAAGGGAAATTTTCAGAAAAAAATGTGCAATGATACAGTCAACTCTCTGTGAGAATTCTACGAAATATAGATGCTATAGCATTCACGTCAAGCGTTACACTTCCAGTTTATTCATTGTGCCGGCTTAAGGAAATTTGTAAAAACACGGAGAAAAATAAAAAAAATAAAAAAGTACTTAATGAATCAATTGGTCATTTCTTTGAACTGTATATTATATACAGAAATTTAAGGTTACATGAAATTAAATGAACAAAAATTGGTTTTAAAATTTGAATGCTATTGCATTCACGTCATTTTGCATCACTATGAAAATGAATGCTATAGCATTCACGTCCGCGAACGTGTTAATCATTAGCAGCACCGGAAAAAGTGAATTTTTTTTTTTCGTGGTGATTTATCACTTTCCGCCAATAGGCGGAAACCATTCGTGTATGCATCTAGTGGCCTCGGTGCCATAATGCGTTTTTATTGTCACTAAATTATATATTTGATTTATGAAAAAATAAAGTGTCAATTGGCAATTTTTTTCAATTTTTTTTTTAAATTGGATCAAGATACAAGCACACGCAGTCTCCCCGATTGTTGCGTTAGCAAAGAAGCAGATCCCGAGTAATTCAGATTTTTTTGAATTCTGAATTCGAATCGAAATTATTTTGAAATGTTGAATTAGATAATATATGCATTACACTCTCATCCTACAAAAAAAATATATTTTTGATTAAAAAAAAGGAAACTGTTAAAAGTATTTATGCATACAATGTAGTCCTACAATACAGTGGTTATATATATGAGACGATCTAGAATATTGGTAAATGTAATGCAATACATAACTACGGCGCCGTGGTTTAAGATTACGGTTATATTTTTACATAAAAAGTATGTTCGATATGCTTTTTGCATATTTAATTTGTATTTTATCCGCCTAAGTGGCCGAGTCGGCAAGTGTCTCGACTAGCAATTTAATGGTCGTGGGTTGAAATCTCAAGTATGGTAGAGTTTATAATAATAATAATAATAATAATAATAATGATAATAATAATAATAATAATAATAATAATAATAATAATAATAATAATAAT
>CCAG010023719.1:0-20531 GCA_001077435.1 Glossina morsitans morsitans
TGTTCCTGTACAGTAAAAGATTCATACTTAACAGACTAACACATTTGGCTAAAGAGGCAGGCTTTCAATTATTGTTATAACTTTTTATTTCAAAGAAATAAATTCTTGGGCTAAACTAAGATGAACTCTAGCACCCATAAATAACTATCTACTCTGTTTTTTCAAAGAACGAGAAGATTGGAATTCTTCAAAAACTGGAAAGATTTTATCCGCTATTACAGACTTTGAGGAGTAGATTTCTTACGGATTCATTGATTTATTGCAATTATGTGACAAAGATTCTGATTTCGATTTTCGTGTCATTGGTTGGGTGCAGTGGTAGAAGAAGATTATAGTTGACAACAGAATGGTATGAATGGTAGCACTAATCAAGCAATGGGTGTTCGTTCATCTTCTCTTTAGTATTTTTCTGCAATATATGTTTTAAAGTCCATAGAAATGGAGGCAAAGCGTTGTTTGAGTTCACATTACAGTTTAACTTTAAAAGTGGGTTTGAAAGAAAAGGTTTTTTTTTTTTTAAGGTTTGTTTAATTCGCCCTCAACCATCTCTATACCAGATGTGTTTATGTATTTATATACATATTTATATTCACATGTATATTCATTCAATGTGTTGTTCAATGAGTGCTATACAGGCAGTGGTTGTTAAAAGTAAATGTGGGTTTTATGGACTATTTAAGATTTTCATCAAGGCGACTTAGAACGGACATCAATCGGAAATCATGAGCAATTATGAAAACCTCTTGGAAAAAATGCATTTATTTGAGTAGTAAAACTAATGATTTATGTCTATATCAGGGCGTCAAACATTCGATTCAAAGTGAGCTTAGTTTATATTACTTGTTGTTTATCGAATTAACTAACAAAAGCCATAATAATGAAAAATAAGTAGACATGCCTTGACTTTAGCTTTTGTTTCTCTTTATTTCTCTTTATTTCCATGTTAGGAAAGCACTTGTAAAATTTCATTCACATTTCGTCTTTGTGTATTTTGAATTTAAACTGTTGTTGTGATCATGTGTTTTAGTTTTAGTTGTAGTTGTGTGTGTGATTTCACTGCATAATCACTTTTTATTGATGTTTGTTGTTGAGTCTTGTTGATTTTCCAATGCAAACACATACATACGATTTAAGTAAGTATGCAAGGATTACATGGTTTTACATCCGACTGAATAGAATTGTGTGCGTTCGGTTAACAGAGAGCGGAAATACATTTGTAGTACGAGCAGTGAATACTTGTTCAAATTATGTAATAAATACATGTCTACATATCTATGCGTATAAATAGAAATAATATTTACCGTATTTTCTTAATATTTTCATTTTGTTTTGTTTTGTTTTTCTTTTCTTTTTTTTTTTTTTGTTTCTTTTTTTATTAACTGTCTCTTCTTATTTTATTTATTAGATTTAATTTATTTATAATTGAAAAATTGTAGTGCTATTCGATTTAAAAAGCAACTTTTTTAAAGGATATTGGATGATGACTTCATAAGCATTCCTCTGTTAAGGGAACGTACAACTTGCGTTGCTATTTAATATCGATTGCATATCGTTGGCTGACGTGCGTGAGTTCAAAACTCAAGTGAGGAATTTGAATTCACTTTTTTATATGTCTTTTTTTTTTACTTAAATAAAATGATTTCCCAATTAGGAGTAAAATCAAAAAATATATTATTAGCTGTAATAGCATCCATTAGTCGGTCCGGGTGATCTTAAAAATATTTTTAAGACAAATTTCAATTATCATCTGGTGTAAGTTTGAAATAATTTCAGTTTTTATACCCATCACCAACAGATGACGAGGATGTTCAGTTTGTGTAATGAATGCTGTAAACATTCTCCTGACACACATCAAGTTTGACAGCAACATTGGTAGGCCTTGCTACCCAGGTTGGTATTGAAAATGAGCCAAATCGGTCGAAGAGCACGCTTACAATAAGCGCTTCCGTATAGTGAGAACATAACTGTTTTTCAAAAGAAAAAAAAAGTTGGTTTCTTAATCATTACTCATCAACTATAGCGGATAAATGCACAAAAATTTGAACGCGTATTCTATGGGCGACGCTGTAGTAGCTGTATAAAAATGAAAAAATTGATCACGCCTACCCAATATTATGATGTATCCAAATTTAACTTGTTTTTCGATCCCTTTATATTGCGGGTAAGTTTCAAATTTGGCATGCATCCAAGCATGTCCATTTGTATCTCTTTGCATCTGTCCGCCTGCCCAACTGTATAGTTTGTATGGTAAACATTCTTTCATTTTCATTTTTTTCTTCTTTTTGTCTTTTTAGGATAATGATGATGGCTATAAAAGATTCGGTCAGAAGCATATTCATGTTTCCTGCTTGTTAACCTTTATATGCGAACGTACGCTTTCTAATCCTTTCGAAGCTGATATCCTTTCAAAATGTAATACTCATGTAGAAATATATGTGTGTAAGTATAAGACTTTGATTTTGCGATTTCTTATCAAAGGAGGCGAATGATGCAGTTGCAGTAGATGGAATCATTTTGTTATCGCTATTGAGAATATAATCGTCGATATAATTCTATACAAATTCAAGTTAAATCATGCGACCCCATATATCCTAACATTTGACTTTTGTAAGTTGCTTTTGAAATCGACGGGAATGTGTATCTGAAGAAAATTTTGATTTGATTATTAGTGTTCCTCCTTTATACTTAAGTGATATGATTAAGTAAATAATGTTAGAAAGTTTTCAATAAAATTACAAATCAATTAAACTAAATGATTAAAATCTCGAATGTTCCAAGCGAATACAATTTTTCCAATTCTATTAGATGCAAAAGTTAGTAAGAACAGGCAGCAAAGATATTGGCATCACATTAAAGCCATCAGATATACTTGTATTTTAAATATCTGTACCGAACTTCAGAAAGATTCATAACTTGTGGGGGAATAATAGTTATTTGAGTAAGAAAGTTATGTTTGTCAGCGAAAGAAAGTTTGACACATTTTACCCTATTTTGTTAAATGGGGGCGTAAGAGCTGTCTAATGAGGTCCATTTTCAGACTGACCGTGATTGCTCTCGCTTTTATTACTGGATGCGTTCTTGTGCCTCGATTTCCAAAAATTCCAAGTTTCAACTTTCTGTTTAAATTTTCCACGGTTTGTATTCTTGCAATTGCCAGAACCCTACGAATGAAGAATCGCTCAAACGAAGATATTGATATCTTCAAATTAATTCGGCACCAAAACTTTATTTATATATAAATATATATATATATATATATCGTTTCTGCTCAATACTTATACTCACTCATATATATAGTAAATATATATGCTTCAAAATGTCGCCGACAAATGTTTCCGAGCCTTTCTAACAAGAACGATAAAATTGGTATACCATTGTTGCGAAAATATGAGCAAAGTGTTGATTGAGTCTTTATCTATTTGTAATAACGGGAAGAACTAACTTAGCAAAAAATGCATAAAAAATCTCTACCACGAGTGTAATACTAGTCGCTTGATTACTTATTTATTTATTTCCGTTATTTAATTAAGCGAGAGTTCTGTTAAAGTTTCCTTCTTGAAAGCAAATGATTACAATGTGCAAACGTATTCGTCCACAATCAAAATTCTCGCTGTTTATGTAAGTAATAAACAAACGTATATATAAACAAGTAAACAACACACTATAGGCGATACACACGGTACATCATTTAAAAACCACTAAACCACTTTAGTTAATACAGTCGTTTATATAACGACTCTTCAAAATAACATGCTAATGTAAAAGAAATGGCCGAAAAAGTCGTCCGATCCGACACATTTTTAATGACGTCGCTCTTTGCGTCGAAACATATCGATGTCCCAAGCTTTATTCAAATATCTCAAAAATTACAACCAATAGATTGAATACAAGATAACAATCTAGACAGATGGACAGATGGACAATCAAGTTTAAGACGATTCAGAATCACTTCTGGCAAAGATGCGTCCATCTCAAGGCCTTCTGAGTTTTTGCAAGCATCCGCATTGGTACAATATACACTCCTGTACCATAAATGACGTAGGGTATTATCCGTACCCTATAAGTTTTTCTAAAAGTAAAATGATCGAAAACTTTATGAATGTGCAGATATTTTACATACATACAATACCCGAATGTATTTGTTGTCATGGTATGCTTGTTAAGCTACACGGTTGCCAGTGAACGGTAAGCTTTTGCTGCCATGTTGTGAAACGAGTAAAACTTTGAACAGAGTCGTTCTTAAATAATGACAATGAAAAATAGTGAGCGAGAAAAATAGCAATTTTACCTATGTTACATTAACAGGGATATGCACATATCTGGTTCAATTGATTCTCCCCCTGCTAACGACAATTCGTTCTTGTACTCTGTCATAGAATAGCTTGAAGTAATCGGATACTTTTGAAATCTGAATCTGGTCTTAAATTGCATTAATTTTTTCTTTCACGAATTGTTGAGAAAAGAAACTTTTATCAGGGACATTTTCTGACTTCATTTGCTGTTAGTTTTTCGATTTTCTATGGCGACACTGATTTTTCAATTATTAGGTTCACTGGAATAGGAAAATTATATAATGTAAGCTTATATTTATTACGTAGCTGGAGTCTGCTCCAAACTTAAGTATAAAGATAGTCTTGATACATATTTTAAAAATAGGTCGTTCGGTGGCAAGCACTATAAGCAACGAAATGCTCAATCTAGAAACAATCTTGTGAACTTTTGTCTGTAAGTTCAGATACACATTAACGAGGAGTTGCGTAGCCTGTCGATACACACGTTTACAATGCTATCCTAAAATGTAACTACCAACCTATACGAGATATTTAGATAAAAGCTCCATGCCCACATTTAACAAAATATTTTACAATTCTTATGTATTTGCTTGGAGTATCGAAGCTTTCTTAAATGCTTTATAAAAATGCTAACATTCATCCTGAATAGATTAGAGAAATGTTACTAAAATTTATAAAGTTTAGGGCCGCCATATGGTGAAAGTCCAAGCACATCATAGCCTGCTGCCTTGTTATTCGCGTGTTATGGCATAGCTTTTCAAGTTGTAAAAAAGCGCTTAGACAAACTTATGAAAGTTTGGTAGACCGTAATGCCTCATTTTGCTAAAATGTGGCGTCACTTTTTCCAACATTTCACGGGAAAGCTTCATCATTTTCGCATCCATCAGCTTCTGGAGCATTTTCTATTTGGAGCATACTTTAATTACAAGATGGCGTTCCACTGTAAGCTTCATAAAGAAAAAAACGAATGCAAGTTTTCTTTTTTCGCTATTGAAAAGCAGGTATATAAAGATCATCATCAGATTTGGATATCAGCGGGATCAGCGAGAATATTTCCTTCACTTAATACATCCGGCGGCTGTTGACAGTTGCAATCAAGTGACAGATTATCTGCGTTAGGATAGTTAAGACAAAATTTCCATATTATGCTGAAACTGAACAAAACTGCTGTTAAATTGAACGAAAGCAGTTTGAGTTTGAGCAAAACCAGGATCGAGATTTATTTACGGGATAAAATATTGTATGCTTTCGTCATATTCTGTTATCTGCTTTCGGAATCTCTGGAATCTCTTCGTTATACTTACGACGAGTTTTTTTTATTATCGTCTCTTGATACACAACATCTTCAATGTAAGTCCAAGTTATCATATCACCCCTTTTTCATAGTCTTATGGATTGTATTCATACATTTTAGTGATAATAACGGTATCTTATATTAACGTAACTAACTTACCGTCAGTCACTAACAGCTAACGATCTGAGAGCTAGGGTAAGTATTTAGAAAACCGATAGTAATAATACGAGACGAAAATAGCCGCAGTCGATGACACTCGTTCCGCTTATATGCTTATGCAAAAGTGTCCAAGATTCTATCCAAGATTCGGCTTAACTCGAATTGATTGAGTTGCGTAATTGGTTTAAATTGAAAAAGACAACATACTGCAGCATATTTTAAAATACTTGCATAGGTAGGGCAAAGCTTTTTAGCTTTCCTGGAACAGCGACTTTCCAAGAATTTCAAATACATGGTATTCGGTAGTGTGAAAAGTGCCGGCTCTTTCATAAGAAGTGGAGAGGGAGGCGAAGACTCTTAATGTGTTGTGTTTCAAATGGAATGCCTGCCAAGGACCGGTATACTATATTGTTGGGACGACCTTATGCTTAACATAACAGGTCATGTGAACGAATTATGAAATATGCCATGGATGTGAAAAAATATTCGATTTACTTATGTATTTTAGGTAGTGTTAGAATGAAGAGAAAAGTACTTTAGCAAATTGGACTAAGCCGATAGAGAAAAACAAGAGAGATTTTGAAATATTATTGAAAATAGTCCGTAAATCTCAACTGCGCAACACATTCAAGCCAAAAGTGTACTGACAATCTCCTAACGCGCATCTCTTGCATGACGCATACGATTACATTGTTTGCCCTAAGCATTTTTAAGAAACGACGGATACAAGAACCGTGTCATGGATTTCGTTATCATAGAGGTGTCTAAACAATCCCCTTCACTAAAAGGAATATCTACCATACGGATCGTGGTTTAGAGTGGAAGGTTAAGAGCTCAAGCGAACTAATGCCTGAGCACTCGTCTAATGTTAAAATTAAACAGAACACATTCCACTTTTTTCCAAGTTTACAGAAGACTCAGTGTTGGCGGACCTTTTTTCATAAGTATTCATCAATATGTGCTTTGAATGGCGTGCAAACAGGACCCGCTTTATGATAATTTGAAAATATGTCAAAACATTTTCATTGATTGCTAAAAAAAATGCGTACTTCATCGACGGATGCAATCTCTTCATAATTTGCAACAATCGAGTTTACTCGACATCGAGAACCATAACCTGACCTCAGTAAAGTGTCGCTCCAATCCAACGAATATGAAAATTTCCAGTTTGGAATTGATGGGTAATGCATGTTGAGACGGGAGTTTTCTCTTTTAGAGCATATTGTTGTAGATGTTGTTTCACAGCTGCTACAATCGCTTTAACACCATTGAAGTAATAAGATGGCGAAATTTGGCGAAAAGCTAAGTGGGAGAAACGACGGCACTTTCTCCCCAACCTAGCATTTTAGCTTTTGCACACTGCATTGTGGTAGAGTTGAGATTTTAAAACCCCAATGGCAAAAATCTTTGTTTCGTTCTTTACAAAGTCATTTGTATCCAATGTGCACAATGTTTGGTATTCGCTCTGCGACACATTTGTTGCTTTCGATATTATTGACCTTTGTAAAGCTTCCGAAAGCTGTTTTTTTTTTTTTTTTTTGGTGTTATGATTATTTGACCGGCTTCTGTTTTGCTCCTGTACTCTTCACTGCAGTATTGGTTTTATAAATTTTATCGAGTATAAGGTGAATGCAAAAATTGGTTTAGTAGGTTAGACTTCATTTTCCGCAAGTCTTTTTTTTCTTTTTTTTATAAATTGGTGTGTCGTGTGTGTGTGTGTGTGTGTGTGTGTATGTATATGTGTGCGAAGCTTAAAACTGTTAAATGCCAATGCAAATTTATGCGGAACATGGAGTTTCAGAAAGCACTTCCTTTTTGCAATAAAATCAATTGAATTTAAGAGTGAGAAAGTCCTTGAAATGCGAATAAAAGGAAAAGTCTTTTCTATATTAAAATAGAATTAAAAAACAAAAGAGAATGGTTAGGTATCGACGTATGGAGTATGTTAAATTAAATCTAATGCGTTATATTTTTCTATGGACACATGAAAGGGAGTTCAGGCATACTGAGCCTCAACGATCGAGTTCTCGTATTCTTATAATCCTATGTTCTACTAATATATGGATGGGCTATATAGAGAAAGATTATAAGTCAAACAGCTTTTAAATGAATGCATGCAAAGTCGCATTTCAAGTCTTTTGGACTTTCTTGTCATCATCAGATTGATTGAATGCTTTCAATACTTTTTTTTCGACAGCAAGAAGTATAACCCGCCGTAGCTAAGAGGAGAGACAGGGTGCCCGAGATGGAGGAAATTGCTTGTACTACCTACTGCCGTTTATCACTTACTCTATGATGCTATTTAGTGGACAGTATTTAGTAAGAAATACCACGTACTAGGCATTAAGTGATATGAAGTTCGGCGCAGTATATATCTTCAAGACTGTATGCAGAATATTACCAGTAGCGCTACTTCATTACCAATTATTTCTATATGGTTTTTGAACACATTTACTTGATGTACTTGATTTCGGAAACTCTTTTTAGGGTGAGAGAACCGCTGATTGCTTTTTTACTTGTTCTGTATGTAAATAAAGCAGTAAATAGAATTTTTAGATATAATTTATTTAATTCATTTAAACACCCACTGTTAGTAACAAATAATAATTGAATTTTACAGTTAAAATTTTAAATAATTAATTTACAGATTTATATATATATATATAATGAGATATAGATTAACAACGAGTGAAAGCACTACAGTAAGCCATGGCACACAATAAAATATCTCATATCGTTTCACATTCATGTAACGGCTTTTCAAAATGTGGCATTATATGAAAAGCGGTCGAAAAAGTGACCCGGACAGAACCATTTTCAATAGCGTTCGTCCTTGGATTAGAACACGTCGGTGTACTAAATCTCCTCAACATATGTCAAAAATTCCCATCTATAGGTTCAGAACAAGAAAACCTGATGGACAGACGGACGGCCAAGCTTAGATCGATTTAGAAGGTGAATCTGAATCGCTAGATATAATGAAAGTGCATATCTCAAGTCGTTTTGGGTGTTGAATCTAACATACCCTTCTGCCATAAGTGGCGTAGTGCATAAAAACTATCGTCGATTGTAAAACAAATGTTTTAATTTTTAAAAAACACTCCCAACGTCACTAAAGTTCATTAAACATACAAAAAGACAAATCGTTGCACTGAAGGCTGTTACAGGGGCTGTTGAAATTTAGTAGCAATCCTTTCCATAATTTCCAAAAAAAAAAAAGAAAAAAGTGATTAAAGTTCTAGGCATCGGACCTCACTTGAAATAACGAAATTTCAAGCCACATAAAGAATTCGACCCTCCATAGATACTTTTAAATATTCTTAAGCGGTATTGTCCACGCTAACGACGATTTTTGTGGAATAGAAGAAAAGGTAATAGAATAGTAAGGGCCGAGGGGATTATCAAGCATACCTGTAGTGCTTGCTAGGGCAAAGAAATTAATTTCGAAAAGTAACTAAAAAATGGCAACAACAATCTAAACCATTCTCATTAAAGGAGTGCATTTAATCTACATGTCTACAGGAAAGTTGGAGAAAGATGGAATTTTGGCAATGATAAGGGACTCCATTATTAACAAAAAATGTTTAGATTAACTTGTCGACAAAATCTTCCGCATTCCTCTAGAAAATATTGTCTTAAAGAATGATAATCCTAGGAACTTTACCGTAGGTCGTTTTCAAAAATTGTGGTTCAAGGAAAACGCTTTTGCAGTCTTGCTACGCTTAGCTTTATCAAAACGACCGTTGAGAAGATCTCGGGGTGGTAGCGATACGAAAGCTTTCGGTACATTGGCCAACCATTTAGAAGTTTACGATAAAGTTTTTAGTATTGATTACGAATACAGCTGTAGAGTTAGGCATTCTGTTGTTCTCCTATCGTTTCGCTACACGTAAAGCGTAAAGCATGCATGCCTGTCTTTAACAGATCCGTTCGAGAATGAAATGGTCGAGAAAAGATAATATGAGCAAATATTCGAAAACGAAGTATTCGAGCATTTGAAAGAGATGCTAGAAGTAAATGCTGACGGAAAAGCATAATAAAAATTGTATTCGACCAAATTTATACAGTTGTCTTTGCAGTTCTTTCTATCACAAAAGACTTCACATGAGATTTTGTCGCCATATAAGAGTTTGCTTTTCATGAGAACCCCTATATATGGCGGGATATAAAAGAAGAAACCTTTGTAAGCCAAATTCTCTACGGTTCATTTTTATGGTACATTCATAGTATTTTGTAATCACAAAACATTAAATTAAATTAAAAAATTTAATTATTTTGCTGCAGGGCTGACTATACCTGAGAATCCTTGCATAGACTGGGATCCACAAAACTAGATCTATGTGATTCGAATTTGCTCCAATTATTTTTTATTTTCAATTACTATTATGGTAAAATTTTGGTCATAAAATATTATATACTAAACCTTTTGCCGTATAAGGAGGCCATCCTTATATGCAGTGGTGTCCAAAAAAGCAGATCTACTTGATCGAAATTAGATACAGTTAAGTTTTTTAAAAAATTATTCCTACGAATCACTTTTCGTCATAAAAAAAACCAAAAAACACTTTATATGCGATGCGATCCAAGAAATTCATCTATCAGGAACCAAAAGTAGACCTATCAAATCCGGTGATTTGATTATTTAGCGGTTTTTGTTAAACATATTTAGAAATTTAAACATTTTTCATATAATAACTTTTCAAAATGAGGCTTTATATGGGAAGTGGTCGAAAAAGTAATCCGAACCAATGTCAATAGCGGCCTTTCATGGGCCAAATTTTATCAAAACATTTCAAAAATTCCGATCTTTAGATTAAATACAAGAAAGTAAGACGAAGAGATGGACATACGTACACCGGTATAATAAAAATCGGTCTATTGTAATTCCTTCTGGGCGTTGTATACATCCGCACAAGCTTAATGTACCCTGTACCACCAGTGGTGCAGGTTATAGAAAGAACATGAGTCGATAGCCTTGTTTGCTACAATATTGAGTTAGCGCAGCTGATTTTGTCTATTTTCAAAATAAAATTTTTAGTCGTATAGGCAAGGGGGCGTTGTAGGCGTGTTCTTTAAAAAGTTTGGGTCAATTCCAAACACTTTTGCAAATTTGTAGGCGATATCTTCATTTTCGGTAACGAGAGAATGTTTAACAAAAATACTACAAAGTTGCGCAAACAAACAGATGGACAGACGAACAGACGGATATGTTTAGGTGCATTCCAAATTTGAAATTGACCAAGAATTTCTATACTTGTTAGGGTTTGTGAAGCTCGCTTATGCGCGCTACAAAGGTATTGAGAAAACAATTGAATTTAGATACGCTATAACATTGGGTAGGCGTGGTCAATTTTTTCCACATTTGTACAAAAATGCTACAGCATCGTCTAGAGAACATGCGTTCAAACTTTTGTACATTTGGTTGCTGTAGCTTATGGGTAATGAGTAAAAAGACGAGTTTTATTCTTTTTGAAAAGCAGAAGTACTCTCAGTTTACATGGTGCTGTGGACGTACCCTTCAACCGATTTGTCTCATTTTCAATACTAGTATGCGCGTGAAAACTTCCAATCTCTCTGCCAAATTTGAAGTCGATAGCCAGCAGGAGAATGTTTACAAACGTTTTGACAAAGTGCATATACTCCTTCCTCATCCTTCGCTGATGGCCATAATAATAATAATAATAATGAAACTAAAGACATATAAAATAGATTTTTGATATTATTTTGGCAAACATTAACAATTTGTTTAAATAACAACCAATTATACTTTTTTTTTTTTTTAATATATGATCGATCACCCGAGTGATGGCGACTGTTCGTGTTGTGCAGTGATGGTCGTAAAGAAGTGAGAAAAGAGAAAGAGATAAGCCAGTAGCCACCTTTGTGTTCCAATCGGTGAGCGTTTTCCTATACCTACGATCGAAGTAAACTGTACTGCATTGAGACTTGGATCCGCGAACATAGGCTTGGCAGCAGCGATTCTTATCTACTCGACTACCCATACGACTCATGGAAAGACTCACTACTTTACCCTCTTTTCATATTCGTAATTGTGCATCGCGCAGTAACGTTACCAGTCCTTTCCTTATTGACAATAATTATTGCATAAAGCTAAATGTCCACATATCGGACCAAATTTTTTATAATCTCTAGAACCAATTCAAATAACATTTGAGACCAATGCTTGCGATAATTAATGCATTTTGCCATTTATGCCTAAAGTTTTACAAGTTTTTGTGGGTTGCGATCGAATTACGTTATCGAAGCGCATAAAAAAAGTTACGGGTGATTTTTTTTAAATAAAGGGCGACCAGTGGCTATTGTATTTTATTATATTAAATTGTTTTTTACTTACTTGTTTTTTATTTTATCATTGAAATCAGAAACTTCATCAGTTAATGATCGTTATTCATCACTATATTTATTAAATAATTCTATATTATTTAATGTTATTTACAATTATTAACTGCATTGTTCTTTAACAATTAGTTCATTATAGAATTACTTGCAATTTTTGATATATAAAACAAAAAAAAAAATAAAATAAAATAATAATCACACAAAAGAAGAAAAGAAAAAATCAGAAGAAGAGCACTATTATAGAGTACACCAAGGTCGAATATTTTGCATGCGTACCAAGTGAGCATAACTTATACACTAAATTCTTTATATAGAGAATGCTTGAGTTTCATAAGAAATTGAAAATAACAACAATAACATAGTTCGAAAATAAAGAGTTAAATTTCTCTACACTTTTGAGTTCAAATAGAACAATGGCTTATGCTTATAACGGGTAACACATAATGTTAGCCCATATTATAATAGTTACCATTCACAGGGGGTTGAGTAGGATAGCTTTTTGGGCCGCTAGAGCTAGCGGGTTGAGAAGAGCCGGACGACCCGCTGCGTGAAGAAGGGTTCTCACTGAAAAGTCCTCCGAAATTGCGAGAGCTGAAAATATCGCCAAGACCGCCGCTAGTGCCAGAGCTGCTACCACGGTTTCCGCCAGTGCCACCCCCACTCAAGAGACTGCCTAAGAAATTGCTGGCGCTACTACCACTGCTACTTGGCGTTCCGTGACCACTGCCACCTGCACCCGTTAAAACGTTTGTTAAAAGTCCGCCCAGGAAATTGCTGCCAGGCGAAGAAGAGGAAGGTGCACCGCCACCGTAACCACCACCAGGTTGTTGCATGCCTTGATTACCTTGATTACCACCCGCACCACCACCTCGCAATGTACTTGCAATCTGACCGGCGATTATGCCAGTAACTGCCTGACTTACGGCCGGATTGGAGAAAAAGCTGGAGAAGAAACCGTCCTTTTCTTTGGGTTTAGATGGTGTGTAGCCTCCGCTTCCTGCACCACCGCCATTACCACCAGAGTAGCCGCCTCTGCCGCCATAACCAGGTGCTGGTTGCGCGTAACCACCGCCCGGTTGATATCCGCCAGGTTGATACCCGCCAGGTTGATACCCGCCAGGTTGATATCCGCCACTACTACCACCGCCATAGGGACGATAACCCCCAGCGCCTCCGCTAACGCCACCACTATTGCTGTCGGTAGGCAGAGTGGGATATAAGCTATGGCCACCAGCCGAAAAACCGCCACCATATCCAGCACTATTGCCTCCGCCACCACTATTTGGAGCTGGTGGGGCACTAGGATTGTAGGAATTATGTGTCTGACCACTGTTAACTGTATTGATTTAACGAATTTTTGTTACAAACATTTTTTTTTTTTTTTTTGTTTTAAACATGGACGAAGCAGAGCGAACACAGCAGCATCGTTTTACATAAAATGAAGCGTAAAATGCAAAAATAAAAGCAAAGTTCAAGAGAAAAAATCAAAAAAAAAAAAAATATTAAAATTAAATAAAAAACATATAAAATAAATTTTTTACATTTATACGTATACAATAAACATATGTATATATTAACATAATAAATTTAAATTAATTACAGAGATTTGATGCTTTGCATAGGAAAAATGATTTATTGTCCGATTTATTAAGCAGTTCTTCTCGCTTAACTGTTTCGAAAACGTTAACAAAAAGCGATTGTGAAACTTAAAGTGGATTAACTGATATTTTGTGTTTTTACGCTACACACAACATTGCAACACACAAAATTCTTTAGCATAATAAGGAGAGTTAGAGTTTAATCCCCTCTATTTAGATTTACGTCAAGTCTCATTATGTATTCAAGGTCTCTTACGTAATTGCTCTTCAGTTTACCTTCGTATTCAAAATCTTCAACTTAGGATAAGCTCTTTGCAGAACTATCCGTTAGTATTTCCATTAAATCAAAGTTCAGTTGGCAGCATTTCTTCTATAAAATTATTTATGGTCTTTATATGTTCGGCTACGCGGCAACAATGTCGCAGTATCTGACAGTAGTAGTAATAGTATTTTGTTCATTTTGTTTATTGTTTTATCCAAGTTTTACTTAAGCTTAATGTTTTTAATTCAATTTCCCTTACAAGTCTATATAGTATAAGTGAACTCGTTTTTCATCTGACATGAGCGGGTTTGTAGGCCAGTCATGCTCATTTTTTACAACAAAAAAAAAAAAAAAAAACCGATTTCATAAAATCCTGTCACAATTTTTTAGACCAATGTGGGCGTAGATTGGGATCAATTTTGGATCAAATTGGATAAGACTCGGGGCATTCTACCTCAATTTTTGAGAGCGGAGAGCGGTATTCAGTAACAATCGGCGAAAAAACGAACGAACAAATGTCGGACAAGCGGACAAAATAAAAGAATTAGAATCTTATTCTAAACAAAGATGTTTATAGAGTTTATTACGTCTGTGATGGCTGTTTCGGGACGCGATAGCACAACTTCATCAAATACGAAAAGTCAGAAGTAAACGGGAAAAATATAAAGTTCGAGGTATTTAATAAAATCTTTGGAAATTTTCTCATTTAATCCATTTTTGCTTTCATTGTTTTAAATTATATTAATCTTTGAAGCCTGGGGCTTGTGGTCTTAAAAAAACGAGAAGAAATAAATTAATTTCGCTTTGTTTTTTTTTTTTTAAATCATTTTTCTCTCTGTTGCAGCAAGCTTTTGCTTTATATTAATGGGGGGGGGATTACAATATACGATAATGTTATTCTTGTTTTAGTTATATTCAAAAATTCTACAAAAATTTTTTTTATTAATTGTTAGTTACCATTGCTAGCAAGTATTATTTATATTAACTTGATGTCCGTTTAAATTTCCTTATAGTGTAGAGCTGTGTTTAGATTTTGTTTCTTTGTTTCTTTGTTCGTTTTGTTTATTTATTTTATATACTAAAACATTAACTACAGTTAGTTAGTTAGTTATAAGTCTTGAATATTAGTTCTTTTCGTTTACATGTGTGTGTGTGTGTGTGTGTTTGTGTGGGTGTGTGTGTGTAGGTTTAATTACTATTTTCTTCTTTCTTTAATTATATTATAATAATTATTTACATTTTGTTATGAAAAAAAAAAAAAAAAAAAAAAGGAAAGAAAAATTGAAAAGTTTTTTGTTGATTTTTTTTTTATTCTTTTGAGTTGCAGCAGTGTTAGTAAACATTGAACACATTTCATTTTGACATTCAAATGATGCAGTGATGGATGATGTACCAATGTGCCGATGTACTGATGTGCTTATGTGAAAGCTAATTAATCCGTTCAAATGGGTTTACACTGCATTATAGTTGGAAGTTCATGGCTCATCGAAACGAATGAAATGCGGCTTTCGTCTATATATTTCTAAATGTAAATACTATGCACATACATACATAAATTTTATAACGGACGGATATTTACAAGACTAATTTACATATGCGAGAATAGCAAAGCAACAGTAGAAGGGAATCATTTTATTTTTATTATCTATAAAACTTAACGGAAACTTTTATTTTATTTCACTTTATACTATTTATATTATTCATTCATTCATTCATTTATTTATTTATTTAATTATTAATTTTTTTTTTTTTTTATTTTAAATTAATAGCGCTTGTGTTTCATCCTAAAAATAGGGAGTGATTTTTTTTCGATTTCAAATCAAAAAAAATTATAAGTAAATATTTATAATCATTTGCTTGATTTGAAGTGAAGAAGTACTTGTTTCCTTCTCTTGATCACTTGCCTCACTTATAACACCCACTACTTAATTAATATGGAGCAAGTTAATATTCTCTCGTTGCTTATTCCGACCAGGCTTACTACTAACGGTTCTGCAAATCACTTCTCTTTTGAAATTGAAATTGTTTGCTTCCTTCCCTCTTCGGTTACAGAAAGCTTAGACTGTGGTATTTGTACGATATTTAACGTTAAGCTATCGTTCAGTATGTATCAAAATATAATGAGATGGATGTCAACGCATTCCGCTTTAAATCGGAAAAGAAATGGGAACTCAGCTTCACCTACGGAAATGAAATTACACTGCAAATGCAAATGAAGTCAGGAAACAGTTAGTGTGGGATTTACGAGACTTCGTAGATAAACATTTTAATCTCGAGAACGAAGAATTGTTTGAAGTCCCGCGAATCGCATGAAGTAATTCAAAATTAACTAAAGGAAAATTTAGCGCGGACTGAAAGAGAGCTTGCTGTACAGTTAGGAAAAAGTCGACAAGCAATTTTAATTCGATCGTAGATAATGGAATAAGATGCGGAAGAAAGAAAAGCTAAGAGAAGGTATTATCTTCATCAAATAATTAAGGGCGATGAGAAGGGAAAAAGAAAGAAAATCATGGCTTGATCCAGCCTAACGATTCACATCTCTTGCAAAGCCGAAGACCTACACGAGAAAGAAAATTCCATCTTCAATTCCTATTCAGTTCAATGGGAAAGAAATCATCTACTAAGAGCTTCTAAAGCCTGCTGAAACTATTACATCTGAGCGCCGAACTAAATGACGCGTTTGAGGAAAAACGATCATTTGCGAGCAAAGGAAGTCGGAAAATGTGTTTACTGTAATCTTCAACTTGGGCTGGGACTTTTCTCCCACTTGTGGATTATTCTCCAGATCGGGCGCATTCCGATTACCGCTTGCTCAAGTCGATGCAGTCATATTTAGCAAATTAGTGGTTCGCAAAAGTTGAAGATGCGCGAATATGGTTCGATTGTTATTTCGTGACGTGACAAATGACATACGACCATGGACAGAAATGCATTTGAATAAGTTTTGAATTTTATTCAAAAACTAAAGAGAATTCATTGGCGATCGATTACGCGACAAGATATTTATTTAACTGATCAGTTCGATATTCTGAGTTAGTCAATTTGCTATCTTTCTAAAAAGTGAAACAAAATAAAGAAAGTTACGAAAATCGCATTAAATTACAATTGAGTTTGAAACTGGTTGGAAATCCGCTATATAGAAGATATCTTGGAAGCCACAATAGATATCGTTTTGAATCACATTGATATTTTAGGGAACTTTAAAGCTCTCCGTCTCGAGGTAAGCATAATTGCTCTACTTGTGTCTGTGTGTGTATTTCGTTTCATTCAAATTGTTTCTTCACTTCAAATCTAAATTTCTATTTTCGTTTCTTCTGATTAAGGCTTTGATCAAATATCTCGTGAAGCGTTTCGGGAAAAAATACGCATAACTTCACTCTTCTCGAAAGACAGTATAGTAGTAGTACATATTAAAATTGAGTTTACTTATTTGTATCATATTTTTGCTTATATACCTTTTACTCTCTTCTCCTTTTTGTTTTGTTTTTCACTTCAAGAAAACATATCATAATGTACATAAGTTCATTTAACATTACATTACATATTCCATTTTTGAGTTACGTCTTGCTATATACGATTGTAGTTCGCAACGCAGATGATTATTTAGCAAAAACTTATGTAATACGGATAATATTATATTTATGTAAATGTGTATTGTGTCTATGCTTGTATTTATTCATTTCTTTATCATCATTATTATTATTTCTTTTCTTTTTTTTTTTTTTTTTTTTTTTTTATAAACGTTTTTCTATTGCTTTATGAATACATGTAGGTCTTCTTTAGTTGAAGATGGCTTGACGGAAATTTAGACTTATTTTATGAAACTTGTTTCAATGAATAACAAAATAAATGAGTTGTAAGTGAAAAAAACATATTATGGAATATTGTAGAGGAAGGTTTTTCTGAAACTCATCACAACAATAAGTGCAACTTGTTTTTAACTTTGGTGTCCATAAATCGATCTGGGTCTGGGTCGCACACTCATCGAGGCCTTAAAGCACATTTAGATAATCATTTAGATCATCTAGATATCAAGACAATGTCATCGATAACCCCTTAAGTGTTTTTGTTCAAATCATTTACTCTTCACTGATGCAAGCATAAGGAGATTGCGAATTTAAACAAAAATCTATTTTACCAGAAGCATTCAGAACGGAAAAGTGAACGACGATTAAATATACCTACATATGCACAGACACACACAAGGATGCAGCACACTTGATGTCCACACCGGAAAGTCACGTCTGGTACATATTAGTGGCAAAAGACATAGGGTTCGCGGTCAAGAGTTTTGCAATGACGGGAACGCCATCGATAAGTGTCAGCGGTATATTGCGTTATTCTATTAGCAAGAATTTCGTTGCTTAGTTAGGTGTTGGCAAACAATCGGAAGTGTAATTATTTCCGTGGAGGGATATTGGTACACCGGTACTATAGGTAAAAGGGAATGCATAGGTGATTTGAGCGAATTAGAGTTCCGCACGATGAATAGTGAGTCTATCATTTAGGGCGACGAAAAATAAGCGCATAAGAATCTATGTTACGTATTTCTCAATATAGCAAAGTGACCAAACCCACCGTCTTTTGATGAAAAGTAATAATAAAAAGAAAATACTTACTATCCAAAGTGAATTCTTAATACTCTTAAGTAATTCCACATTTATTTTCACTGTCTGTCTATAGATTGCAATTGACGTCTTAGGTCGGTTTTGCTAAACTGCGAATTAGTTTGGGCGAAATTAGAACCATTGAGTACAATTTTCTTTTTGTTGTCCAGCTGTGTTTACGCCTTATTGCTCAGCCCATAATTGTACTGTCGAATAAGTTACGCATAGATTACCATTGATGTACTAATGTACTATTTTCAACAAGACACTACACCTTCTTTACACCGCCTAATTGCAATTTTTCGAACTCAACGCTACACTTTTGCTTTGCACGCTTGCACGCTTTACATGTCGTTAGTCTTGTATGATCTGTTCATGGAGCATTTCCAACGCTCGGTCCAATGCATCATATTCTATCTTGGGCTTTTCTATTTAGCATTCCTCTGAGCAGTAAATTTCGGCTTATACTTTATTAGCCAATCGTGCCCTCGTTAGCCTATATGTGTGAATGCTTGATTGTCATCGTTTAAGTTAAAAGTGCTGTCTCTCCGTCTATACTTGGAAATTGTGTATTGTTGTCTTTGTAATTAATAGCACTTACGCTTAATCGCCCGGATATCACCAGCGGCTAATTGATGGCAGTTTGACGCTATCGCGTATTTCTATCTAATATACTTATATATGTAGATATCTATCAGTCACTGTGCAACTAGTCATCCTTGGGCCGCTGAGTGTGCGTTTTCATACTCTGTGTGCCATTAGGCACCCAGAGGGTTAAACCTTCACGACAGTGAACCCAACTTACGCGTACATAGACATTGGCACAATTATGCCATAAGATAACATTGTGACCGCACTTATTACTAATGAGCCTGGATGGTGCGAGTTTCTTTTCCTTAAACGTAATAACAAAAAGAGAGAAAATTATAAGATTAACCTTTAGTCAAGTTTTCAATACATAGGTGAATATAGGTTAGAAAGTGAAGAAAATGAAGCGTAATAAGGCCTTCATATGTTAGGTAGGCATGGAGGGAATCTTATTTTAGATAAGAAAATTTGGATTGCCATAGTTTGCTAGCAACTGTGTGTTCGAAAGAAAAACACTTTTTTCTTTATTGCCTTCATTTCGTATGCGTTTGCTTGGAAAACCATAAACGAAACGTGTATGTTTGCGCTGAAAAATTAATAACAGAGTGCTTAGGACTCTTTGCAGAGAGAATGTCACACGTGCCTATTATCAAGCAATCGAGTGAAGGGGCGGGCCTTGTTACGTAACGGATATCGGGATAATCTGTAATGAAGTGCGGGAGCAGGCTTACATTACGTTCACATTAAATGATTTTGTTCTATAAATTCTTTTTCCTGAACTCCAAAGAAATGATCGTGATTTGGGGTTGTTATCATGTGAAAAAGGCCGAAAGACATCGGGTTACACTTTGTTAGAATGTAGTTTTGCTTTTCTTAGTGTTATATAGATATTTGTTTTTGTATTTTTGGGTCTCCAACGAAGGCTATTTTTCTCTTTTAACAAAAGAAAATCTCGGCCTAGATTCATACAGTGTGATGCAGTGGTGTAAACTTTGGAGTGATGTCCTCGAAATCAAAATGGACAATTTAATATGATTCGTTGAATCTTTTTACTCCACTTCCTTAACTTGCATCAACTTATTCGCAAACTGTAACTCCTTCAAGGCCCACGCAATACTCTTGTGACAAGCGAAGGATTGGCGCTAAATAAGATGTATATGAATTTGAATGGGTCTGTTGATATTACTTTCATCAATGTGCGAAAAAACGCCAGTCACCTTGAGGCCACGACCGAAGCAGATCATATTTTGCACGGATTTTACCGGCAAAGATGTCATCTGTTCATCCTGAAACATTTACTTCTATGTCCACACTTGCGATCATTTGTATCTCTCTTCCCATCTCTCTCTCTTTCTCTTTCTCTCTCTCTCT
>CCAG010023720.1:0-47647 GCA_001077435.1 Glossina morsitans morsitans
AATTTAGGTTTTTTGCAAGAGAAAATGCTGCAGGATTTTCTTCTAAATTCTTGTTTTTTGTCCCAACTTCTTTGAACATTTGCAATGCAGAGAAATGCACCGAGCCTTTTGATTAAATTCATCTTAACAACGATAACTGGATTCATTGCCTTTCTGTGTAGATATATTGATAACAGTCAATGTATTCCAAAAATCATATTTTAATTTTGGTTTAATTTTCAGAGAATTTAATTTTATTCAATGTTTGAGGAATCTCCTTCGAAAGTCAAAAACTATCAAATTTGAAAATATCAAGCAAATATCTGGTACTTAATGTTCCAAAAAAAAGGATGATTTTAATCGACGAATTGGTAAGTTACTCTTCAATCGTTCCCAAAATCCACTCAATATATTCCTGAATTTTGGTGTAAACTTTGATCTTATTGCCTGATCGCGGATAAAGTCTACAGGAGATGGTAAACCTGACACGCGGCTGTGTATGATTTTGAACTACGTTGAGACCTCTTCCGCGTACGATGCCAGTACTCTATACTACTGTACTTCCTCTACAAAACAATAAAAATTGCAAAAATAAGTTTAATCGCCTTATAGCGCAACGTCCAGGTTCAGCTTCCCTATTACCACCAGCAGTAAATTCCGTAAGAAGACATTTTTTAACCTTAGGTTTCTAGATATTGTTTTGAGTTTGGGATTTTTAGGGTCTCTTTTGGTCTTTTGCTGCTATCTATAAAATATATGAAAACGATGAATCGCGTTTTAGCAACGTAGTGTTTAACAACCCGAGTCAATGGATTGTAAGCGGTGAAAAACAATCTTCGGTTACACTTTGAGTGATGTCACATATGCTAATATTCAATATAAATATTCAGCTAAATTTATGGTAGTTGTAAGCTTTTGAATGCCCTTCAAGAGAGAGTGCAAATGTGTGTTCTATTAGATATTGAATGGCTACATCCTGAATTATCACAATAACACCAAGTGACTTGCGGTAAATTAAAATCTCTCAAGACTATGGCTACCTCAGCATGTTTTGACGTTTCATCAAAATTACAAACAAGGGCAGCATGTTTCTTATAAGTAGTAATATTCACCTTCGGAATACTCCAGTCATAAGTTTTTGCTCCGTTTTTTCAGGGATCTAATCGATTTCTTTCATTTTGAAGCGTAAATCCACTTTGGTATTTACAGTGTTGACATGTTGACCGCCTGGACAAGAGCTGCGACTATATGTTATTTCCAAGTTTTCAAGGGGTTATAGCGATCTTGTAGCTTTTATACAACAGGAAGCCAGGCAAAGGACTAAATAGGCTGACCGACAAGAATGTATGTACCCTTAATGGTTGCTGTAGATAGAATAAACAAGGAATTGATATGTACATATATCAGCAATCTTTGGCAACGAATAGTAGGCAAGAGACTTTAAAAAAATTAAAGTCCTATTTTTGTTGGGATAAATTGTTGCAAAAATGCATCAAGTCATTGTATTTTGAAGTCTGTGACTAATCGCCTTTCTATAAAATAAATCCTACTTTTAATATTAAATAAATTAAGGAAGCTAACGCCACTCTTCGCTTTTAAATAAATAAATAAATTTCTTCCTATATAAGCATTCTCTCTCAGAATTTGTAAACATCAAACGTACAGTCTCTCAAATTTCTAAAAATATTATATGTACATATCAAATCACAAAATTTATATCTACTTAAATCATACATATATATATATATATATCTATATATATAGATTATATTTCATGTACATACATGTATATATGTGTACAGAGGATCTCGGCTTGACACAGTTAATTCGTACTGTACTGTATCGAAAACGTGTTATGGAGAAAATTTTGTATGTTTTGATTTAAAGTAAAATATCATATAGCGTAACATAAGTTGACCTTAGATGTAACAAAAGCCATTGCAATGTGTACCGTGCTGTGTCGAAATCAAGGCGTAAGGTATAAAACTTGTTATAATAATCGCAAATTTCGTACCGTGTTTTGTCGAAATACACAAGTGCACAAGTTAACGAGGCGCCTGTGCACATATTCGTCGGTTTTATAAATCTTGAAAAATGGTGAACTCCGGATCCTCCATGCATCCCTTGTAATAACTTCTTAGTAAGTATATGGCGTTTGAGCGAACATTTTTTGATTAAAAAAAGGGAATAGGTGCATATATATAAATTATAAATAGTAATAAATAATTATACATCATCCAAACTACCGTTTGAACAACACTTCGTCAATCCACATTTGTTTTGATATCATAGTTTTCGCGTTTTCCACGAACTAAATCAAATAGAACTGCAATTACAAACACGGAAAACACAGCAAGTTGCTTATCAGCCGAAACGAGGCGAAAAGGTGGCTGTAACTTTTGTGGCCTGAAATAAAATAATAGTAAAATAAATTCTCTATAGTAAGAGACTTCATGTAAATTTTAAATTGCAAAAAAAATTAAAAATTTCGATTTATTTTTCTTAACGATTTGTAAGTTGAAGCCGAAAACACAAGGACGCGTTTCAATTTTTAGGCCGGGAAATACGCCTCAGAGGCGCAATAAGACGCATGCATTCAATTGTTTGTCATAAATTATCAAAACTTTCAGATTTTTTATTTGAAAGTCACGCAAACATACGGTTTGAAAATCACCATCTAAATGATGAAAAGAAAGAACTGGATAATTGATGGACAATTTCATTTTTTGTTTAGTTGTTTTTAATTTTTATTATCTGCTCGCTTTACTTCAAACGTCACAGCAAAAACGTTTACCAGTAATTCTTTTTAACATTCATTAGCTTATGATATAAAGACTTTAATGGTCCTACACTTGACAATATTAAAGTCATTAATATAATACATTTCATAAGAATTCGAAAATCTTCTGTGGTCTTACGAACGAAAAATCCCGTCTCGTAACCATAATACTGTGCAGTTAAGGCCAGCACAAATGTTACTAAACCTAAGAGATTATGAAATGTTTTATTTAAAAGAGGACTCAAGAACTGTTTAAGTTTCTGCGAGTAAAGAGCAGCTAAACCCGAGATCATACTAAAGCAGCATAAGATAAAAGCGGCAAAGCCTGGAAAGATATTATAAATGTTGCGAAAATCTAAGCCTGGGTAAGTTTTTGAAGCTTTCTTACCTAATTTTCCATGCACCGTTGCAATTAGGAATCCTTTCTGTATACACTTGACAAGCGTTCCAGTTATGCCTAAACCACCGCCCAATACTTGTAATACCCAATGTATGGTAGTTTTAGTAGTCCTGGGGAAATTAAAAGTTAGTATATTACTTTTGTAATGGCACATAATCGCCTCCGCCATAAGAAACGAGAACTGTAAGGAAAACGAAATAATAGAAAAATATATTACTTAAAAAAAAAGTATTTCAATAAGCTATGTTCAGTTTGCGTGAACCTGTGAAACACCTTGAAGCACTTGATGCGCCTCTCCCTTTTATTATTACAATCGATTCCGAAGCATTTTTTGAACCAGTTTGAGCTTGTCTGTCCGTCTGTATTTATCTGATGTCCGTCTACGTATATCTGCGCTTGACCTAAGGATCATTATTTTCGAGATTTTTTGACCAAATTAAGTACATAGATATGCTTTAGCCCACGAACGAATGGGAATTGGATGGATGGAAAAATCTGCTTTTAATTAACATGTGACGGGGCAATCTGTTAAATCCCCCCTACTCCTTCTAATCGTTCCAACAACAAACTCTAATCTTTAATATTTTGAGGTGAAAATTGCTACGACATACCGAGGCAACATAGGCTACATAGAATCCCCACTCCTACAAGGAAGAGGGGATAATGAAAAGTGCGCCTTATGCGGCAACAATTCTTGAGCTAAGATAATAACAGCAGAGCATTATGGTATAAATTCTGTCGCTTGACTACAATGCCACGTTAGATTAATATATTAAATGGTTGTAAAACAAAATTTGGTTTAATCAAATAAAAAGAATTTTTACACAATGTTTAATTTATAAAAATTTTTTTACTTTTTTTTCCATTATCGTTTCATGAATAGACAGCAATTAAGTATGCTTTTACAACTTCACAATATATTAAATAAACAGTAATAAACAAACCGTCACAGAAGAAATTAGTACACAATTTTCTGATATATGAATGCAAATTTATTAAACCAAGTGTGTTTATTTTTATTTATGTAATAGATCTGCCAAATCTGCCAGATCTAAAGGAGCTCAATTTAAATTGTTTAAATATTTATCCACTCAAGTACACGTACATCTTCATAACTACTTTCATAATATTGGAATACAGTTAGGCTAAACTAGTTATTATCTTTGCGAAACCTATGAGACGGAGTAAAGAAATCTCTCATATTAATGAGTTGTTCTGAAATTTCTTTCGCTGATATTGAAAGCCTTATTTATAGTCATAGAAAGTGAGAGCTGACGTATGTTAGACGTATGTTGCGATGTTTTTTAGTTTGATTTTGCTTTAGTTCAATAGACCGGCCAACAATTTTATATAGCGCTTATAAAACACTCATATACATTTTCCATAAAAACAGTTCTGAGCAGACCGTTATCAGGCCCCTAACAACAACGAAATTCTAATTCTCACGCACATCGTGTCGAAAAATTTCTTTTTCTTAAGAGGTCTTGGTCGAAATATATATTTTTAGTTGGTCAATCTGCGTATTAATCTGATGCCGATTTCTAGAGTTATGGATGAGTTAACTTTTTTACCTTAGACGGTTATGCTAACTGTAGTGCAAAGGTATTGAAGAAAGTTTTACATTATAAATCGCTTACGGTAAGCCATTAAAAGCCGTAGGTCTTTCTAATAATGCCAAGACCAATAATAATACCAACTATAGAACGGATAAACTATACGTACTATATACTATAACTTAACCTTTAGCATATAAATCAGTTCATGATGTCGTGTTTGTTATGAGGGCGTTAAAGCCTTTTCTCGAATTTCTGACCAAAAACGGACATGCAATCCATCGTCCTTTCACCATTTTTGTTTTCCTACAAGTGAAATTATAAGGTTCTTAGTCGCCCGACACAATAAAGAAAAATTCGAAAAAGAAACTCAAAGTTGCATCGAAAAATGTATCTGCAAATTGCTTCAATGTTCATGATTGCTTTCAGTTTGTTTAAGTGTATGGTTATCCCCACTGCATATATGACAATAAGAAACCAAGTGGGCTAGTGGGCCACGGCCCTACACATCGGTTCAGTAAATTATTCGTATAATTACATTTCAAAACCAGGCGTTATATGAAAAGAGGTCGAAAATCCGAACCATTTTCAGTAGCGTTCGTCCTTGGACCAAAACAGGTCAGTTTACTATATTTTATCAAAGTATCTCGAAAATTTCGGCCTGTAAGATTGAACATAAGATGATAAGATGGATAGATGGATGGAAACGCTTAAATCGATTTAAAAAGTGATTCTAAATCGATTGGTATTATAAAAGCTGAATATCTTTCAACTCATTCCCGGTATTGCACGGATACAAACAGACTTCTTATACCTTTGTACCACAAGTGCTGTAATTATAGTCGTTTGTGGTCGAATCTTTTCACATCAGTTTTAACTTTAAAAACTCAAGAAAAACGAGAAGTTTAGCTTTCGATATCTTATTCATTATAACAATGAGTGGGAAAAACCACATGGAAATGTTTAATGCTTATCTATTGCAGTTTATGAACAAAGAGCAAATGAATCAGAAAGCTGGCAAGCAACTTCCAAGGTTTTTGCCGAATTCGAACTCGGTTATCTTTATTTTTGCGACAAGGATCAATTTATCGCAGACATAACACGGGCGAATAGACGACAATTTGATACGGATCCAGAATATACGCACCTTATGAGATCTCTGAAGCTTCTTTCTACTTGCTGCAAACGCTTCGACAAACTGAATATACTCTCAAGCTTCAATAGGGATATAAAAACCGTGAAATTTTTAAAAATTGTACGTGTGCGCGCGTTTTGGTTATTGTTTGAGCGGCAATTTACATCGATATATACGAGGCCGCAATAAAAAGCGCATATCAGAAGTGGCTCGAGGATTGGAAAAAGCGCTGGCAAAGTTGGATTATACCTACGGGGGGATGGCTTTGAAGGGGACAAAATCGATATTAATGAATAAATAGATGCTTTTCGAGAAAAATGAAAAGTCACCCTTTTTTTGAACACGGCTCGTACGAGTTTGAGTCAAAAATATTTAAAAATGGTTGCGTTTTGGTGCTTTGGGACATATTTGATGTTTGGGAATAATGACAGTTTCCCAACTTCATCTTAAAAATTTCCTTAAAAACTTATACTTTTGGTCTCAGCGAAAAATATTCGAATCAAGATACGATACTCGTCAAGAAGATATAACCTTTCTATGCATATATTTAGTTGCCGCAAGCGAAATGAAAAACTTTGAACAACCCTTCGCAGCCTTCGTGCTTTCGTAGTTGGCATATTAAAAAATGTCCGTCACAGAGGTTGAACATAATTGAAAATGAATGCTTGTTATTTTTAGTAAAAGTTCTGATAGTAAATAGCTTACTCGGTGTTTTGCGGTTATTGTTACGACTCCTGTGACATACTACACTAACAATATTCTTGTAGAAGTGTTCTCATTATCAATTAAATTTGTTTATGAAGAATAATAAAATATGCGACATATTCCATGCAAAGCAAGGATCCACTAATGTTCATAGCAAGCAAGCATTTATTAAAATTCATATACTATATGCTTACCCCAAGCGTCACCAGCCATGCATGCAATGAGGTCTTCGTCAAGCCGGTACTCAAACATAACCAATTCATGTAAATGGTCGTGAAACCAATGCAAATTTGATTAATAATATTTAAGAAATACTCGATAGTTATTAGAGATTGCTTTGTGTCACTATCAGCACAATTCGATTTCATATCCATTGTCATTTTTAAGAATCGTGAAGATATCACAGATTTCGTCCCTGGAGTTTTGATGAAAGTATCCGGTTTAGAAAGTTTTACAGACGTTAATCTTTGATAGCCAAAGGTAGAAGTTGTACTAGCCGTTGCCGCGCTATCAGATGTACAGGTAACGTTTTCGCCGTCCGCTAGAATAGATGTAATTTTTAATGTTGTACTGCCATAATCAGTACAAATGACACTAGACGTCGCGTCAATTGAATTGCTCATATTTATTGCGGAATGTAAAAAAGTTTTCGGGTCTATTTAGTTAAAGAGAAAATGAGAGAGAGATTAAATAAATTTACCCTATAAACTCTCTTATCAATAAGATTGAATGAATTGGATTGAAATTTTATATAAAAAATAAATGGAAAAATAAAACTTCTCTATTTTTTAAGGGGGAGTCAGACTGTGTTCGGTGATTGCACTCTAGGGTTTTGCTTTGATTTTATGTTATATTTATTACGTTTACAACTTGGAACAAATATTAGATTTTTAATTGTATTAAAAAAAAATCCTTTAAGCACCGATCAAACACCTCAAAGGCGCTTCGAGTGGTCTGAGAAGCCCTTTGATATACGCCGCCATTACGATATTCAATAACCGGTGCTGCGTTTATTAATCTCACTGTTCTTCCTTTGCAACCCGAAGAGATGAAATTTTGGCAACAAAAAAGTCCTGATGTAATATTTTCTCTTAAGAAGTTACACAGCTTTGTAAAAGTTCGATTCATTGTACCTTTTTAGAGTAGGGGTATCTAGGCGTTTAACATGCGTTTTTACTGGGAAGGTGATCGTGGTATCCAATTGCTCACCGAACGAGAATATGCCACTCGTTGCTTCCCGCATGCCGGGTGGAGAGTTATTGCGTGGCCATGTTCGCCCCACTAAACTAAGGCCCGTCTAAATGCTTTCTTCTTCGGGTCAAGCACTCTGTTACAACGCAACTCCACGCTGAGCAAGCGCTGCGATTTAAGCCAAGCAGATTTTTTACTTAGGTTTCATATGATCTGAAAGGTAAGACTCGTTCGCAAAATGGAAAACCTGCACACAAAGCTACAGTAAGTACACCAGACTTGTAAATTAAAGACAGATTTTTTCATTATTTATTTAAGATTACTCTTTTCGAAAAGGTTTCCGAATATCAAAACTGCTGTATCATATAGCCAGTGCACTCCGAAGAGCTAAAGTGGAAATTCCCAGATGAATTTTGTGGGTTAAATGGGAAGAAATTAAAAAGGTTTCAGGTGTAGTTTTGGCGTGTTTTTAAGCGAGCGAAATTCTTAAATTCAATCTGTGGCTGCAAGCTGAACAGACATGTGCACTACACTTTCTGTTTTAATGTTTATGTCCGCGAGACTTCGAACAACGGAAAACAGATGTCGCTAAATTGACACAAAATGGCTGATGCTTAAACTTCTACGTCAGAATAATATATATTCATTTATTAAAGGGTGTGCGGTCAGTCGGTCAACTTGGATCAATTTCAAAACGATATTTTCGCTAGGCCCAAGAAATATGCACATAAGCTTTGAGATCAATACATTTTATTTACAGCCTAGACTTTTTTGTTTATTGTGGAAGCGTTCGCCCACTACGATCCTTTTGTCACTGGAGCTTCACAGGATTCACGCAAAACTTTACGCTGTATTCCACGTCAACATATGCCACAGATTGGAAGCTATAAGCCTTTCGTTAGTACGCGGCCATCAAGTAAGAATGAAGCTCTCTATTTCAATTTTTGCAACAACAGATCGAAAGCAGGCAGATGAATCGACATAGAGGAATCGGCTTGGGAACATAAATATATTTTCTAAGGGTAAAAGCAAATTTAGTGCACGCCAGTTTTTCAATGATGTATCCATAAAAGAGGACTGTAATAGTTCATATATATAAATCGATTCAAGTATTTATCCATATACACATATTTGTATACGCTTCTCAGTTTTTTTAATTGTGTGTTAGGTCTCGCTACTTTCAAACTTCGTTTCTCATAAATTATGTCTGCACGAATTATCAAAGACAAAAATTAATCATAATTCATCGAAAGCTCCGAACATCCAAAATGCTTGAAAATACGGTTTAAATATGCATTGCATTCATTCAAATCACATCAGTTGCACATATAAATAAAGTGCATAGAGATCGATTTAAGCTGAATGTTAACTTGGTTTCGTTTATTTTGTTTTGTTCTTTTCTCATATTCATCAGCGGTCAACACTTCAATGTATTGTTCAATGTATTCGATCTTCAATATATAAATTTTTTAAATATTAGGAAATATCTGCTTATCAAATTTTAATATTTAAATTTTTTCGGAATAACCCACACGTAGTTTCCACGAATTATTGAATGTAATATAATGTTTTCTGTTTAATGTACACTACTTTCAATATAAATCAGTTGAGCGTTATTATTATTTTTGTCAATTAATATTTTCTTTTTTACAAAACTCGCTTTGTTGTTGCAATCAACTTGAAACGTAAACTAAGAAAAAGCTTGATTTTCCCAACGAACACACAGCGAAATGAGAACACATTGTCACACATTCTGCTTTGTATTGAATTACTGCCGAAAAAGAGCATCACATTCTCTTAACTTAACTTTGGTGAAAACTTAAGTTTAAGTGCTGTATGAAGTGATCTACCCAAGACCCACCCAAGATACATTAAATAATTTATATTTTTCGTAGAACGATTTTCGGACACCTACCGCTCCACGCAAATATATATTAATCGCAAAATATCTGGTTGTATGAAAAAACATTTCAGGAGACAGGGCGAGGGGTTTGCAACGTTGCGATCAGCAATTTCAAATCTTGAAAATTCCCATTTTTGTAGTGTTTTTTTCTCAGCTTTCTGACAATATAGCTGCAGCTATAGCCTACTCATAAAATTGGACATCAATTCTTTCAGATTGGCAAACGGATTGATATGCTTAAATCGGCTGAATATGTTAAGATCCTGATACACTTTACTCTTACGTAACTAAAGGTATACATATTCTGAGCGTCCAATATGAAATGACAAAACTGGCGCGTAAAAGATTAAAAATAATTTTATTAACATTTATTAACTTGAGATTAGTAGAGATCTGCTAGTTTAAAATGAAAATTACTGAAAATTATAACAAGCACTTTAGTTTGCCCCTTGAGTCTTACTTGTAGGGTTCACGAAAAGCAAAAGAACAACAATTTTTTTATTTTACTGCAATAACCACAAGGGAATACTGTTAACACAAGGTTCTTTGAGGTTTTTTGCTAGACGTAAATGTTTTAAGTTTTTCTGAAAACGTCAGAGCTTAAATGAAGACAAGAAAAATCACATAAAGTAAAAAAAAAATCATAAAATTATGTTCGGGTATATTCGAATCGTTTATACTCATCGTCTTTATATTGAAAAGAAGAGATAGATTTTTCGAATTTTGTATGGATACTGTAGGATCATGCATAGAATATACGCGAATCATAAGCATAACATGCAAAACAGAAATGTTCTCCGTTTATGTTGTGCGGCAGGCGCGTCCTTTCATCGATTTTGTCCACTTTCGCTTCAAAAAGTGCGTGCAGGAGCTTCGAATATTTTTGTGAACGTTAGAAGATACGCAGTGAAAGAGACGAACGGATAGGCGGATACATGTAAGTCGATTCAGAATTTGATGTTGATCAACAATATACCTATTTTATAAGGCTCCTGGCATTTCCTTCTGGATACTTACACAGGTTTCGACAAAAGAATAAGGCTTCGCTAGTCTATAATATTAGCTGGGCATGGTTGAATATTTCCATGTTTGTGCGTAATATTTATTATAGGTTATAATTTTTTTCATTTTCGAAAGCAGAGGTTTTCAGCTTATGTTTTATTGTAGACGATTTGTCCCATTTTCAATATAAATTCGCTCACAGGAAATTCCAATATTTTTCCAAAATTTAAAGTCGATGCCTTCATTTTTGCGACCAGAAAAATATTTGTTACGCGGAAGCACACTATTTATTACATACGATGTATATTCTTTATAATATTTCTGAAGCTTCCTTCTGAGTGTGCAAAGCTTAAGGCTTTTCTGCTAAGAACCTTAGTAAACTTAATCGTGACATAAATCCTCCAGCTGACTTCAAATCTGCTGGAATTCGAAACTAGTTAGTAGTCTACATTACCTATTAAGTTTCTGTTAATGTACACAGCCCTCAGAAAAACTTAAGAAGAAGAACAGAGTTTTATTATAGCAAATGCATGCATATAGCATTCAAAATGATTGAATGAGATTTGTCCGTTCACCTGCACATAGCAAGCATACATCAGGATATTTTGAAAGTTTTGGCCCGATTTGGCCCTGTTTGGAAAAAGTCATAGGAATGACATAATATATAAAGATATAACTAAAATGCTTAACGACTTGCCGGGAAAGACGATAAAGTAATGGAAGTTTCAGAGTCGTGTCATCAAAATCATTATAATTCGTAAACATATTGCCGACATGGTATGAAGCTTTCCGCATACAAACAACATCGTCTATTTAGCCTCTTGACCTATGGAGCCTGATGCGGTAACTTTCACTTTCCAATCTTCAATCAACAAGCAGACGAATTTTAGGTTTATTGCATAATGCAATTTTACAAAAGCACGAAACTAAACATTTCTTTTTATGTTAGTTCCTAAAATTTCAACGATCTTTTATAGTCGTGACGTTTTTTACATTTTTTAAAATGTTACTGTAATTAAGAATAACACGTAAGACATATCTTTAAAAAAGAAAAGTAATAGAAAACTTATCCTGGCTAGTTGCGAATTTTTGATACCAAGCGCCTTAAAAATGAATATACAGAAATATCAAAATATTCGAGAGATAGAGGACGCGGCAGTTTGCCGACTACCGTTTTACAATTTCCCTTTAGATGGTCCTGTGTAATATCCGTACAAACCGTAGGTTTCTCCTTACTGGAGGCTCATTACTTGTATTTTACCATTGCAATTTTAAATGCCTTTAGGTGCAGCTAATCAACAGGCCCGTTTTGAGTTTTTTTTCTTATAGCAATTCCTGGAAGGATAAATGCGTAAAGCGACGTAAAGTAAGGCTTTGGAATAAGGAGTTGGCCGAACTCCGTTTTCAATAACTTAATGATTGCTTCCTCTTTCAACCGCGGCCGAAAGTCTCAATATTGTCTTCGTTCTTACATTCTGGTCCTAAGGGCATTATGGGTTTTTTTTGTTCCATACATTTAATGATTTACTTATTGTAACGATTATGTTTAACCTTAAGTTATCGTGATCACAACCGTTAATCAAAAATTTTAATGATTTGCAAACGTTGTTTAGGCGTGCGCAACTCCAACCCTAAATGGCGAATTTAAACTTCTACAAATCTCTCTTACGAAACGAAACCTACTAATTAATCCAAAGGTAGCTCAAAAGTAAATGCCAGAATGTATTTAATTGAATTACTAACAATATGGAAGTATACCAAGTTGGATATCATTGTTCCCTTCCCACAACTATTAACAATCATTTAAGGCGAAAAGCATAGAAACAGCCTTTAAATAAGAGATTTTTGGACAAATTTTTTTAGTGTGGAAGAACCTGTAATAGAATTCGGAGATATTTAGGTGCAAGCACAAAATGTTTTTCCAAAAAATATGAAGAAACGGCAAAGCGAAGACCGCATCTTCAGTTCAAGGGCACGCAGTGGAGAATTGAATCTAGACAAGTAAGAAAATTATATTCGGTTGTGATCGAATTTCTTATACCCACCATCGTTACCCTTTTTTTATATCCATCACCGAACGATGAGGGATATATTAATTTTGTCAAAACTTTTGGATCGCTCAGAAGAAAGCTTCAGAGACCCCACAAAGTGTCCTTGATCAACATCAAATTCTAAATCGATGTAAGCATGTCCCTCTGTGTGATGTCTGTTGTAAGCATTCTTCTGGCCCCAAAAATGAAGCTATCGACCCTAAATTTGGCAGAAACATAGGAAGTTTTTGCACGCAAGTTGGCATTGAAAATGAGTCAAATCGTTTGAATGACACGCCCGTAGCACCACGTAAACTGAGAACTCCTCTATGTTTCTCTCTGTTGGTTTTTTGCGCTTTACTCAAAAGCTATAGCAGATAAATGTAGAAAAATTAGAACGCGTACTCTGTGGGCGATGCTATAGCACCTGTACAAAAACTGCACAAATTGACCACACCTACCCAATATTTTAGAGTACCAAAATTTAATTTATTCTTCAACACCTTCATAAGGTGGAAAACAAGCTTCAAAAACTCCACAAAGTATGTAAATTTTTGACCAGTTTTAAATTCGGAACGCAGCTGAGCATGTCCGTCTGTCCATCTGTCCGCCTGCGCAATTGTGTAGTACTTGTGGTAAACATTCTCCGGTTAGCGAAAATGAATGTATCGCCTACTAAACTTTGCACAGGGGTCCGTCCACAACGCTCACGCGTAAATGCGACTAGAACTTTTATTTTGAAAATAGAAAAAATCAGCTGGGCCATTCCATATTATGGAGCATGAAAATATACTTCATTTCTTGTTTTTGTCTTTTTTAGGATAATGGTAATGGGTATAAAAGATTCGGTCACGACCGAATATAATTTTCTTACTTGTCATAGAATAATTTTGCGTGGGAGCTTATATCGTGTATCTGTTGGAGTTTATGAGCAGAGAGAGGGAAATCAAGTGTTCTATGGGGGTTTTGAAGCTCACCTCTACGTGGTGTAAAGGTATTGGAAAAAAAAATTTTCAATTTGCAAACAAAGAAATGAAATGTTTTGTTAGCAAATAAGGTTTAAACTGAATTATCGAAAATCCCCCAATTGTTTCACTAAGAAATACTACTTTAAAGGCATTGTTGAAAAATTCAAAATAAAATTGTTGTAGCTATGCTGCTTGCTTTCCTTTTTTAAAAAATTGTTTTAAAAAAGTGCGCCTAAAGTTTCAGGTATCCGTATACCACAATATAAGTACGTTCAAAAAATCGTATGGTTTGACAAAATTTGACCACGCCCACAAAAAACATTTTATATCATTTTGAAACATTGAAGATCAGAATTGATATATTTACTGCGCGTTCTCCCTTAACCTTTTACATTACATTTCCTCGAAAACTTTTTCACGGAGTGAACTCGACTCTTTTTCCTATTACAGAATTGCTCACCATAACTATTAGAAATCTTCTGAATAAAAAGTTGTAATACGGAGCCACAAATTTCCCTATATTTGTCGCCAATGTAAGAGATAGACTTTCAAAATGTGTTTGATATCCAATCTTAATATGAAAAGTTCAGCTAAGTGTGCAGTTTTACACCTCATCGTCTTGAAAATATTAACGTACCGCTACGCTATGCATACACACAAAATGAAAACAAAAATAAACAAAACAAACGGCACGCTCGCGAAAACGCTGAATTGCATGCTGAAAGCATAGCACTATCCATGCGCCTTACATTCCAGAAAGAGGGCTACTGCTGCAGGTTGTGATGGAGTTAAGTATGATACGGTCCGACCACTGTCTGAAGGAAGCTTAAGTATTCTCTTCTGTAGTACTAATAGAGCAAAGAAGAATTCGAAAAAAGAAAATGCACTTAATTTTATTAAGGATCATTAAGAATTTTTTGACATAGCACATATATGTTTAATAAGCCCAAAATTACCTTAAAAGGGTAACGTGCATAATTACAAAATAAATTACAAAAGCTATACTAAATCGGTGTCCAATCGCCGCCTGCAAGCAAATTACAACAGTAAGTGTAAAAGTAAAGAACGAAATAAAAGCAAAATTAGAAGTTTTCAGGTCACTCGTTCATTTGCTTTTTTTTTCTTCTTGGTGCAGTTGGTGTTAGTAAAAAAATTGCAGAAAAAATTGTTAAATTAAGCGGCTTTAGAAAATGACATAAAAATTAATGCCTAAAAATAATTTGAACCATTTGCGAAGAATTTATCATCAAAAAATTTTTGGTAGTTCCAAGTCGAGCTTGCCTTGGCATCTGCGGACCTTAAAAAAAATAAATAAATAAATTGAATTCTTCAAATAGAGACGTTCTTTGCCGAATTTGGCCCATACCACGTCAGAGGCTGTACACAAAATTTACATCAAACATCACTACATGGCGATCCTGCCAATCTTTTGATTTTCTTGGTCAACCACGATCTTAAATTTTTTACAAGTTTATATAAACTAATAAGGCTAGCTTACCGCAATGTCTTCACTAAGCCAACGAAAAAGACTAATTCGACGCAGAAGCACAAAATTCATGTTTGTTTTATGTCCCACCTTCTACACCTATTCATCCCTTTAAGCATTTTTTGTTATTTGCATGATTGCCGGACGGATCATTCGGGAGCGTTTTAAGAGCATTCTACAATTCAACTTTTTAAATATTCGAATGGTATGTCATAGTGTGTGTTATTACTATTTTAGAATACCCACCTTGAAGTTTACACTCATTTATGTAACATTTTTCGAAAGCACCGTTTGACCATAATTGATTCAATAACCTCAAGATTGAACCATTCCTCGATTATCAAACAGTTGCTTTGTTTGCTTTGTACTTTTCCTTGCCTTTGCGCGAAAAGTCTCCTCGTCTCACTGCACGCATACGTTACGTTAGGTTCTTTGATCAATCAAATTTTTCAAATCGCATATTGTCAAATAGCATTCAGACATAAAATATTTTTTATTTAGATTTTTCCTAATTTGCATACAGCTTTCAATTACAAAGAAAACGAAAAAGAAAAAAAGGCAAATGGCAGAAAAAGGCGATGTTCATTTTAATGAAACCTTCGGTTCTCGAATGAAATCTGGAAAAGAAGAATCTCATTTTTCCACTCTCGTCCGCTTCGTAGCAGTTGTTCTAAATTTATCTTTCCACATCAGTGTGTTGATAATAACAATATCCTTGTGTTTAAGTCTCTGGCGTTTAGGTCTTAAAAAGACCGGCATGCATGCCTTCTTCTGTACGTTAGGTGTAAGTAGGAAAAAAATTTTGAAAATGCATTTGTTTTTCTTTTACTAGTTTTTATCAATATTTTTTTCTCTTTCATTTTTATTGATCTGCGGCAGTATGTCTTCTTTGTCGCCGAAGGAATTAACTCGCGTTACTCACATAATCCCCTGTTTTGGGACTTTCATCGGCTCACTAACTTGCTAATTCATATTATTATGGTAACATGTGGTGGACTGTTAGCTGTTGCGGGCACAGCAAAAATCTTCTTTAGCGTTGAGATTCACTACACTTCATTTCATGGCAAAATCGGTATAATTGTGTTTCTCTCTTGACTTGGTTTATCATCATTCTAGTCATTTTTGTTTCCAGGTATCGCCTCTCTTGTAATGTTGCTCTTAAATATTGTTAGCGGTAGTTGCTACATAGCATCGGCAGTAATTTTAGATGATTTAAGATTGCTTCATAAGTTTTTGGGAATAAGTTCATTTGCGCTAGGCATGTATAGCCAACTAACTGGCTATAATAGCGGTTTTTTTCGCCGCAACTTTGTTCGTATACGTTTGTATAAGATTCTTACGTTTGCCGTGTTGATTATAGGTGCATTGCATCCCTTTGATGCTTTATTGGATGCTATAGAAACGTCATTACAATTCAATTAGACTTCTTGAAAATATATTTTTTATGCTATAGAATATAACGCAATTTTCCGGCAATAGCGAAAATAAATTAAAAACATTTGTTCTTCTTTTCAAAAATCATAACGTATTCAGATTTGTGACTCCGTTTACAAATGTAGAAACGTGTATTATATCTAGGTTGTCAGATAACTAATTATTAAAAAAACTTGTACAATTAAATGAAACAAACAGTTTTCCAAAGGTATTATTATCGTTGGACATGCATTCACGGCACTTAAAGCCACCAAGCGCATAATTACTCTTGATTGACTTCGGCTCGACTATCATTAAATCCTGAAATATATTTACCCCGAGGACTTTGATATGTTGTTAATAGACTCGCAATATGAGTTGGTCTTAGCTTTCATATCTTTGCAAGTAGGTTCTAGGTCTAGCTTTTTTTCTATAGGTGGATGGCTATACATACAGTAGATGACGATTTTTAAACACTAGATTATGATATACTTATACGACTGTGCGATAGGGAACAACGTTCTCTTTCGCATGAGTTTGCTACTACGACCTCCTCTATTTTTGAAAGGGAGGACTCATAACATGCATTTTAAAAGAACGCTGTGGACTATGTAAGAAATTAACTCTGACAAAACGTTCACGTTTAAATATAAACAAGATTTTGCTTTAATATAAAATAACTTAAGACGTAAAATGAGCAGTAATTTGGCAGATGTCCACGGAAATCTATAATTTTCCTTTGGTGAGCAAACTTGTGGATCGGCATTTCCGGCAATTTCTGTGGAGAACGTTTTTTCTAAAACTTTGGAAATCTTTTAGTAAAAAGAGTCAAACATTAGTTATTCGTATATATTGATCGTAGTTTTCATAACATTTTAAGTAAGATCTGCAAGCAGCTTATTATCAGACTACAAAAACAATTTTTTTGTAAGAAGAAACTGTCAATATATTTGTGTTACAGCACGACTATATATGTATATACGGCCAATTCGACATTTTTTATTTTCCTGAATTCTTGCATTTTTTACTTACACTGACCTGCAATTTAACTAATTTTTGAAGCATTGTTATGATGTGGATTTTCTTTTTTGATGCACCCACTGCTACGTGCATGGTCTGAAAATTTTCACGAAATGTTTATGGTGCGTCTGTGTGAAAAATAAAAGTAGAATATATTTATATATAGATGTGTATATATGTTATTTATTTATTTTTGCGTTAATACACCGACATGCCTAAGGCGATTAAATATTGATATATATATATATATTAGTTGTGAAGAAAGCAAAAAATATTGGGGAAAAAAACAGAAACGTATAAAGTTTCGCTTGAAAACGAAGTAAATGAATGAAAATATATATGCGATTAAACGAGTAAAATATTACAAAAAGACAATGAACTATAAATAAGGAGGAATAGAATGATGCATAAAAAAGCCTCCTTAATATAGGTACAAATTTTAAGTAATTTAATTAGCATTTCTCTGGGCAGCCGACATTAAGTCTAAGGCTTCAGGAATATTGCCCTGAACGCTCTCCAAAAGCTGTGTTAACCAAGCTCCCTCATTGCTGAAACCCATGTTCATCATAGCTTTAACGGCATTGTTAATGCGTTCGTCTACATGAAAAACATTGAAAAATATTTTTAAGCTAAAAAACCGAAGAAGAAAAACTTACCAGCATGGTAAGTAACCTCAATAAATGATTCCGTTGGAGTTATGTCAGTCGAAGCAGTTGTGTCAATAATGGAATTAGGTATAATTGACACGTTGGCAATGTCTGCAGAGACTGAAACATTACTTTCGCCCATTGGTTCATTTGCTGATTTTTCATCCTTTTTATCGGTATCACTTTCAGTAGTAGTTACATCATTTACATTTATCTGCTTATCAACTTTCGACAAAGCTAATGCATCAACTTTAATAAAAGATTCCGAACCGCTGTCGTTATCACTGTCACTGCTTCCATAACTTAAATCCATATCTTGAGATTTATTTGAATCGATAAGGACTTTGTCCTGAACATTTTCGATTATCTTTTCATCCATTGATTTTTCAGCATCAGTATCATTATGATTATTGTCATTCGTATTTGACGAAACATCGGAAGGGTTATTGGAATTGGTAGAATTTTTAGGCATGTCATTAGTAAGATCGTTGGAATTGAGATTGTGAGGAACGTTACCACTATCTTCGGCGGCTTCGTCCAAAGGATCTAACATTTTGGAGAACATATCACTGAAGTTATTTAAAATTTGTATGCCAGTTTTCATGAAATGTGGATCTAAAAATTGGGCTATTGCATCCAAAGGTATGGCTGGCATTGCAGGAACAGAAGATGCCCCTTGTTCCCCAGTCAAATTTGTCGCATTAGCCTATCAATGCAAATCAAATAGAGCAAAGATTAATTTTATATCGAACACATTATACCACCTTCTTATTCGAGGCGTCAAAAGATTGATTTGACGAGTCAGCTGCGAATTCAGTTGTAACAGCAGCTTTTCTAGCTGCCTGCATTGCAGTTTCATGTACAACCTTTGCTGCTATCTCAGCAGCTTTGACTGCAGCCGTACGAGCTGCCTCATGGGCAGTTGCTGCCATTGTAGCCGCATTAACCCCAATATTTTCCGCAGTTGCTTGTTGTTGCTGTTGTGTATCAGTTTTTTCTCCAGAAGCATTTGGCGCAACACCACTAGTGCCACCCTCAGCCAAATCTTGCATCATATCGTAAATATGTGTCCAGATGCCATGACGTTGATGGCGTCTTCGTCGTCGACGTCCGTTAGATGACGTCCCATTTTCACTACCCGAATCTTTTGCTTCTTTTGCCTCGCCGCATTTGTTGTCGTTAATTACAGCTGCTCCCAAGCCCACGGGACAGCCTGAATTGACATTTCCCTTCGAACGTTTGCTGTGCTTTCGGCCCGATGAAGAGCGATGATGGGGTGTTGTCCACGTCTCTACCATATTTGGACACTCATTATTTGGCATGCGAATCATCATGTGTTCAGCATGAACATGCTTGGCCTCGCAATGCTGACAGAGATCGTAGTTATCGCATTCAATACATTTATAACGGAAACCCATAATTGGTGACATTAGGCAATTGTCACATTCAACTCGATGATGTATGACGAATTCAGCTGGGTCGTAGTTACCATCGGCGCCTTCTACGTTGTTTGAAGCATCTTGGGAAATAGCAGCTTCAGCGTCTGTTTGATTGAGTTCTTTGTTGGATTCTTGCGGATTTCTTATCGGAGCCACAAATAAATGAGGATTTTTTGCAAATTTAGCCATAAAAATATCATAATCGCATTGATTAATGATTTCGATTTCGTCAGATTGCTCATCTATTATAAGCAAAATAAAATAATAAAATGTTACGACAAGTTATATTGTCTGCATATCCGCAAAATAAAACTTCGAGAAAAAGAGATAAAATTTATAAAGCGCTAGTATAAATCTCAATGAACGGTGTACAAAAATAATACGTTTTAAGTAGGAAAAGTTATATTGCGTTGGTATTGGAATTTAACAAGTTATATTTAAGAAGAACTAAATTCGCATTTTTTACATAAAATACATAAGAGAAGAAAGTATTCACATTATAGCTGATCTGCGAACTGGCAGCACGTCACGTCACTTAGTGTGGGGACGTACATTACAAAGTCAATTAAGAGTCCCTTGCTAATTAAAGAAATATGTTTTGTAACGTCTCTGTTGCATTTTTACATCAAGTACATCACCTTAGTAAATTTTCATCATCATCAACTAATTGTAATTCGTTAATTGGAAATTTTCTGTTTTTTAGGTTGGAAATTCTGCATACCAATTTTGAGCATCCCACTTAACTTCTAAAAATTCGATGTCATGCGTTATAAATATTTTGCAAACCTAATATTTCTTTCTTCTTGGAAATAAAATAGGAATTCAAAATATTTGTTGTAAACTGTTTCCAACTTATACACTTATACATTTATATATAGTGATTTCAGTCAGGTTCGATGCATTGAATATTTCTTCACGTTTATTTTAATGGACTCTTATCGGACTTTCTTCGTCTATATAAACGTTACCCGTCTTTCCACGTTTAGCAAAAAAAAAAGAAGAAAAACTTTTCATAATAATGCTTCTGCTTAATAAAATGGTATGAAAATAAGTAATTCAGATCTGAGTCATAGGTATAGACATATTTCGTCACCATTATCAATTGATTGGTCTCACAACTCTTTTTCTGCCGTCAAATACTAAGGGTATAAAGGTGGGAAAGAGAAGAGGAAAAGAATTGAATAGCATTTATGTACGTACGAAATTGAAAGTGTATTTTGTCCCCTGTAAGCCAAATAAATCCCTCTCGTCCGTACTTACCAAACCAAAATGTACGTATTTCACATGCTGGCAAATCACGTTCTCGAAAGAAATACATCTCAATTTCCTTTTTCAGATATTCAAAAGTGGGTGAAGGCATTTTCAGATAGGCATGCAGATCCTTGCCTGTCTGCAATTTATAGGTGAGTTTCAAGAACTTATCCGGCGATGACATCTTTATATATATCTCTTTTTTTTTAATATTTGAAATGAAACAGTTTATCAATTTCTTGCTTTTTTTAATGTCACAAATATTTTCTTTGTTCTTTTCGATCGTTTACACCTTCGGCTTTCCACACAAAACTAAAGTAATTTTCGTTACTGTTCGTCACTTTTATACAGAAAGTAAAATAATATGTAAATTTGTTTTTTCCGTTAAACTAATAGCAAATATATATGTTTACGTCTGAAATCAATCTTTTCATTCTTGATTATTCTTTAATCTTCTTCAAATGTCAATTCTGCAATTCATCTATTAATCAAGTTTAACTGTTCGTGAAGTTTTTGCTTAATAATGTTTTCTTGTGAAATTGTATATTTTTATAAAGGATAGAGCTGCCAAGGCTGCCTGTTTTATACATCTTTGTGATTCTTAAAGTGGGCCACACTCTCTCCGTGAGAATACCAAGCCAAGTTTTCAGATCGCTTAACTTGCAGATAGACATGGCTATAATCCTTTCTATTTATATATATATATATCAAGAAGGAGTATTTTTAAGCAATAAAAATAAATTTTTATTAAACAAAAAAATTAATAATGCTTCAATAAAGTTTATAAAAATTTAAATAAAACTTGTTAAAAGAATATTATTTAGGCAAGTTTTTAATAATAATAATATTAATAAAAAAATAAAGCCGAAAGCCTTAGAATGCTAGTGCTTTAAGATTTTAGTCTTAGAATTTATTCCCTGGCTAAATTTATATAATAATAATAATAATAAAAATAATATATAGGCAATCCTTTCATAGCTTGTAAAACTCTTTCGAATTAAATAAATAATAAAAAATATTTCATTTCTTGACAGCAGGAAATTGTGTTAAATTAAAAAAAGACTATTTCAAACGAAAAAATAGATTGCGGATATATGATAGCGTTTTTATCACACTCTTTATAGAGTGCTGATAAAAATTCGATAAGAACGCCATTGAATTTATACAAAATTAGCTTTCCTAAATTTCTTCGTTTTCGGAAAACGCATGATATAATAAAAATTCTTTAACTAACATGAGTATATGAATTACTAATATGAATAATAACTGGACAAACTGATTTTTTCTTTTACATGCTTTTTAAAAAAAAAAAATAATATCTACGCAGAATTTACAGAACACAGAGTTGCATGCAATAAATAAGAAAAATGTTAAAAAAAGAGTTTTTGCATAAATTCCTTTCACCACTGCTCAACGTTGAAGGCAGACGTTCACCTTACTTTACTTGTCATCTGTTTTTTGTTAATATCCGCACAATCCACAGGGATTCTCTGATATCTTACCAATCTTTTTCAAAAGTTTCGCAATTATTACTGATGAACATAAATCAATAACTTCTGTCAGCGTTTTGAGTCTTGCTTTAAGACAAATTTACTTGCTTTACTGCTTTTATTACTTTGGGATTTTACCAAAAATTACTTTGTTATAGGAGAAAAAATGGCAACGCTGTTCAGGCGTCTCTGTTAAGAGACCGTCCACTCACTGTTAATTAAAAAGAATTTTACATTGTTTTGGAGGAATAGAATTTTAAAGATAATTTAGAAGAAAGAATTTAAAAGAATTTAAAAGAGGAAAGAATTAAAAAAGATAAACTTTTTAGTTTTCACTTTTAAAATAAACTTTCTGGTTTTCGCTTTTAAGAAAGATTCTCTGAAGAACAAGAAAAAACAAGAAGTGCGGCAAAGTGCAAAGCAATAACAAGAAAAAACTCTGGGAAATCAAATACGAAATCTGTATGAAAATGTAAATCAACTACATTTATTGCAATTTATTAAACAGTAAAGATATTTAATAAAATTCTCAATATTTTAATGTGTAAATTAATTCATAATTTATTTAGTTTACTATTATTTAGTGTCCGCATTTGGATTCCGCCTCGGTGTCATTTGGATGGCTCTCCTGAACTCATGACATTTTGCGCTTGGAATTGGCTCAATAGATTCCCGCCAGTTACAATGCGCTACAGAAAAGTCTTCCTTTTTGCCTGGGGAGAAATGAAACCGCGATTTTGAAACTGTTCGAAATGGCATTTTTAGTCAATTCGTATGATAGCCTCGATAGCCTGCTTTTCGATCTTTTCTTCATCATCAAGTGCTGAGCTATATGAAAATTCTTTGAGAGTTTGAGCTAGGTTTTCGTTCAATAAGTCCTTCAATTCATGCAATTTTTCGTTCCACCAGTCCGTTTTTTGTCATTGACATCAAAATCGCCACTTTTAAACCTTTGAAAACAAAAGCGATAATTGAGATATAATATAGCAACATCACTTCTAAGAATTTTTGAAGGGCTTAGGAAGGAGACTTATTCCAATTAAACAATGAAAGTAATGATTTTCGAAAAGGCAATTTTCAGCGCTCCATGATTACTATTATTTTATCTAGAGAAAGGAATAGTAATTTTTTCTATCTAAACAACGAAAATTTTTTGTTCTATACTCACGTAACACCGTATGCATATATAGGGACTTTTTTCAACTACTATTAGTAAAAGAGACAATCAAATTAATATATAATAAACATTTTTATTTTATAATTGTTGTTGCTGTTGTTAAATTATGTTTATATTAAATTATTAATTATTATTTTGTGTCCTTAGTGAATAATTTTGTTTTCAGAATTGGAATATTCCAATACAACTTGCATAAATTATGATCAAAATACCATCTACAAACGGCAGACTTGCATAAATTATGACAAGAAAAAATAGCATAGTAGATCATTAGTAGACATGCAAGAAGGCATCCGATAAAAACAAACGATATTAAAGACCGTGAGAGAGAGTGTAAAGAGCTTAATGAAAACATTTACTGACAACTGTATACTATATACTATACTATGAACTTATGATGACGTGGCAATGACGTATGATGACGCTTTGAACAGACATGTGTGCGAGTCTATTCGCGCCAAAGCAGACATACTTGTTTGCGGTTGTGGGTATGTTTTCTTCAGCAAATATACGTAACCGCACAAGAAATAGAATTTCAATTTTGATTTGAACATTTTTTTATAAACAGATTTGCTTTCTTTTTGAAGAATGTTTTGTGTATTCTATCAACTTATTGCCGAAAAGATTTTATAAATAATTATTCCCGCTAATTTCTACCATTTCCATCTATTTACTAACAAAAAAGTAATATTATTATTTTTCCTAGTTTCTACTGTAAATACTTTTCCTACTTAATTTATTCACGAAATTTATCATTTATTCTATTTTTCTATTACATTTTAAACATATTTTGTTGTAGAGTTTTAAGCAGAAATCGGAGTATCATAGGGCGTATTTGATAAAGATACATTTCGTATTCGAAATGTAGGTTTTTAGTGTGAGGGGTTCAATCCTGCGCGCGTTTCGTGTTCAATTTGTTTTTTTTTATCTAGCAAAGCTAGATATTTATGAAAATTTAGAAATTCGGAAATAATTATAGAAAATATATGTATAGTAGAAATCGGTGTTATAATAGAAATTTTTTGGCAATGACTATATGAATATATAGAACAACAATGGTAATTATCCGAAAAAGAGCGAAATTTATTTATAAAAAAATATTCATATGAACATAGCAAAAATAGAAACCGCCAAGCACGGAAAAATCAAAATTTGAAAAATTTTGCGTGCACGCTTGCACATAGTTACTTAAGCAAACTTACCCACAATGAATTTTGCTGCGCAAATGTTGCTAGTGAAATGTCCTATCTCATATAGACAAGTAACGCGGTATCTTTATAACGCGTTTCCATATTACGCGATGTTAATCCCCCGTATAACATCGGCATTCCCTCATATAAGGCGGGGATTTCCCACATTTATAATGATTTGTACAGTTCATAATTATCTTCGCGTACCTTTACACATGTGTCAATTGTGTTACAATATAATATTAAATTATTTTATTAAATTTGTGTATTAAAAGATGTAGGTTATATGTAATTTTTATGAATTTTATTTAATTATTATATTAATTAATAAAATAGTTTTAAGCCATGACAAGTGAAAAGGAAACAAAACCCAAGCGAGAAAAGTTAAATGTGATGAATCATTTATACGTAATGTGTTATACGAGGTCGTAAAAACGCGTTATACGGAAATACCTCTATAACGCGTTTTCTGTGTAGTGTTCTTGTTTCACATGACTGGCTCCGCGGAAAGTATTTCCAAGCTATACAGCTAAATCCTCTACAAGATTTATCATAAATGCTATGGTCGTTACCGAACGCATTAAGAGACCTTTCCAGTACTCCTGTGCTTCCAATAATTTCGATTTGTTTTCAGCTACTACTTTGGGCACCATGTTATATTTAAATAAAAAAAAAATTTGGAGCATAAGTCTGGGGACGGACCATCTCTATCTATTGTCATGTAGAAAGTAGGTGTTAATAACAAGGATATACATATATATAAAGCTGTCTAAGTTGAAATGCCGTAAGTTGCAGGAAGTTATCTCTAAGTTCAACTGCCGCGAGTTGCATGAAATTACTTCTGAGTTGAAAAAACCGACCCCTTCGGGCTGTTTTTGCGGCAAAGCTGTTGCAGGAGCAATATTGATAGTTACATTTTTGTTATATGCCCGATTGCTCCCCGTTCTATTTTATCATATGCAAAGTCTTCCGGGCAGTTTCTTTTGTAGACTATGCTTTTTCCTGTTTTTTGTACAAAATTAATCAGCCGGTGAAGATATCAAACGGGCATAATGTGTTTCTTGATATCAATGACAAAGAACGACCTGGAAGACCAAAAATGTTCGAAGACTATGAATTGCAAGACTTACTGAACGAAAACCCAGCTCAAACTCTCAAAAGTTCTTTGAGCAGCTTAGCAATTGACGAATCAACCGGTTAACCAAAATTAAAACGAATTACATTGCTTTACGTTCAATCTGCCAGTAAGAAAAATGAACTAAAAGCATATTGAAAGTAAATACTTTATGAATTCAAGCAGGAAAATTTCTTTACCGCATTCATTTCATTTCAGTTTTTCCAGAATCAATAAATTTTTAAACTATATTTTAATGCTACAGAATATTTAGCTACATGATGGTAAGACAACTTTCCACTATATTTCTTCTTTCGGCAATCTGCGTTCTAATTAAAATCGTTTGGCTCACTGGTAATCTTCATTGCCTTTCACAGCCCGATCATCTTTGGGCAATTGAGATTTTTGTAATCGACATTTCTTCGAGTACTTCTTTAAACATTTTGGTCTTTTTTTAGTTGTTTTCTCTTCAGCTTCTTTTTGATTTTCTTGGAGTTTTCGTTGGTGTTCTTCATCTAATTGTTCCTTTACGCTTTTAGCTTGGAGCATTTTTTGTCTCGCATATTCCTGTCGCCGTAAGTGTCGATAAACATGAAATTCACTTGACCCAGCTCCCGCTCTACAACCCATAACATTTCTTACAAATGTAGGAACACTCTGCATAAAATCTTTCCACTTTCGTTGCTCCGGAATAACAACTGGTTTGTTCTTAAAGAGAACAAATAATATTACCGAACACACCTAATCTTACGCACAAACCTTCTTACAGGGTTTTGCATTAACTTCTCAATTTTTTAAACTTTGTAGATCTAACGCCGATTTCACAACATACAAATTTGAACTTTTTGCGATATGAATAAAACCTCCACCACTTATTTATTGAATAGTAATAATGCTAATCTCCGGCAGCGTGGATAACACAGTTAAAGTTTGGGAATACCGTTAAGATGTTCCTTGACCACTCTTCACTGGTTAATTGCCCTCCTGTCAAGCTAAAGAAGAACAACATTAAAATAATAAACATTATTGTTTAAAGCTACATATTTACTTCAAATATTACAGAACATATATATGTAAATATAATATATATACGTGTACATATACATATGTATATATTGTTACAATTTAAAACTGAATCGAGAATAGCACAACAAAGTCTTATCATATATTGACGTGAAGACCGACATGGCACATATTTTTTTTTTATAAGAAATAAGACCAAGAAGTTGTATTGAAACCACAATCAGTTTTGTTTTTATAAGAAATAAACCCAAGAAGTTGTATTGAAACCAAAATCGGTTTTACTGTTCTTCAACAATTGACTTTTAACAAAAGTACAAATTAGAGGGGAAATATGCCCCTTACCAAAAGAAGACAGACATTAAATTTATATTCTTTGAAAGGATGTTTGTCTCGGTACGCGGATGACTTATAAGACCCTTAGGAGCATAGACGTCGACAATGTTTAATAGATAAGAAGAGGAAATCCAGCCCCAAATCAATTTAACCATAAAAACCACCTCAACCATTGCCTGTTTTCTAACTAGTGACAGTAATTGCATCAGATGTCCCTTTTCATATGGTGGAAGAATTTTGCCGGAGCGTTCATGGTGCAATCTATCAAATGCATTTGAGAAATCCGTATATATCGCATTCATCTGCTTGCGCAAAGCAAAGGCACGTGTTGTTGACATGGTGATGTTATATATTGTGAGGGCTATTTTTGCCCGAACCTGGTTTTCTTTGTTTGTTGTTGTTTATAAAACTTCTTTAAAACAGATTTAATGGCTTTATTTTCTCAATTGGAATTTATAAAGATTGTTACATTTCTTTAAAATATATTTCAGTATTTCTTCTTTGGTATCTGCAATTTTCCCTTTTTTCTACTTCAACTATAAGTTCACTTTTTTTAATCTAAATACCTAGCACCACCATCATTGTAACGACACCAACCAGACCAAAACGTCTAGTCTATCGCTCGCCCAGTGACCGACTGCCCAATCTAACTTAACTAATTCTGTCGTTTCTTAACTACTACACCGTCTTGTTCGGCTCCCTCTCCTTAATCCTACGTCTTACTTTCTAACTTAGTCTAGCACTCAAACCTCTAAAACTTCGGCTTATTTCCTATTACTTTCATTTTTCTTTGCTTAATCCTAATTCTCTTAGCCTAACTAACTCTAGCACTTCCCTCAGAGACGAAGAACCTGTGAGGACAAAAAGGGAGACGACTTTGGTTCCTCACAATATATACTGAAATTATAGCCGATGACAATCTCGCAGACTTCCTCGAACTTCCTCGTGTAATTATTAACGTCATCTCTAGTACCATATTTATACAAAGGTATAATAAAACTAGTTTTCCATGGTAAGAAAAAGTAACCAACCTTAAGCCAATTGTTAGAACATGTACTGAGGGAGTACAAAGCACATCTGCACAATTTCCGAGAGTATAGGACGGAATGTCATCCGGACCCGTAAGGCAACTGGACTTGAGAGTAGACAATGCGAAAAAGACTTCCAACTGAGATGGCTCCAAAATGTCGAATGACTTAATATAATAACAACATACGTCTACCGGCGTAGCAGTGATAAAATAAGACTTTTGATAGAATTTTGCAAAGAGGTCCGAACTCTCATAACGCATGCGGATAGCGGACAACTCATGATCTTCCGCTTCGAGTCACACACTTAAAAAAAATTTTAGGATCAGAAACAATATTATGTTTCATCCTATTTCTGTGATTAACATAACATTTATTTTTTACAGAGCTGAAACCCCGCCTGACATTGTATTTCTCAGTTTCCTGAGATGGTCATTAAACCAAGGCAAAGAAGTGTATTCATCCGACAGTGCAATGATTTAATCGGAGTCGATATGAAAATGGCAAACAAAAGATTGCTTTAAATAGCGGACAGAGAACTTGCAATATCATGACAACTCAAGTGTCAAGACATTGAGAGTAAAGCGTTTTTAAGATGGTGATAATTTGTTTTCCTGAGTAAATAGTTTCTGGTACACGACAGTTCCCTATTGAAAGCCCTTGACTAGAAAATCAGCCAAGCATATTAAAAGAGTTGGATGGTGTTTATCCTTCGATGAAGTAAATGACTCGACACGGCAAATATGTATATTTGTATGGTTAGAGAAGACCAACTCTAATAACTTGTTATTAACGTTCGAAATGTAATTGACCTAAATCAGACACAGATCACAGATTTCATCAAAAAACACATCAAATAAAGAAGCAAAAGAATTAGACGTGAAATAGCCTCATTGCAACTCCATATGACATGCGATAAGTTGAAGTATTGTAATGATAAGCACATATTTGGTGCATAAAAATTACGTAATCACGTAATGACAAAAACTCCAAAACACTCAAAAAAGCCAATAACTATTTTCGGTGCTTTGCTTTCGGGCTGGTGTGACAAAAAAAAAAGGATATCATCACAAAGAAATGAACTAAAGAATTTTTAGGAAGAGTAAAGAATGGAAGGGTTATTAAAGAACACATCCCACGTAGTGTCAGCCAATGCGCAATAGAGTGGCGAGTGGGTTATATTGAAGAAGAAAACACGATTACTGATTCAGGACAAATTAACGATAGAATAAAAACAAAAGTAAACATTTTTTTAAACATATGAGTATTCACAGCAAAATTGTTGTCATATCATTCATTCATCAAACATAAATTGTGCTTCCCAAAAAGTAGCAATGACGAGGCGTACGGCTTTTGCAAACAAGCGATTCGTAATTTATTTCTATGTAAACGCATAATTTTCATTTATATTGGAGGATACTCGAAGCGTCCACTAACACACAGTCCACCTTATCATTATTTTTCAGTTGTTTTCGTTGTAGTTGAGCGCGGAGTTTTCCGGTTTGGTCTTCACTGACACTTTGTTAAAGCCTGATTTACACCCATCAGAACTTTTTCACAATTCTTTCTAGGTTTTCAGAAAAGATCGATTGAATCGTACAGGTGGCGGTGCTTTATTGCAGTTCGGGCGAAAATTGCCAATAAACATTTGTACGTAACTTGCTCCTACATCCCTCCAAATGCCGATATCTCTATTTATAAAAAAATGCTGTACTCATTTGTGATGTGGCCGCAAAGTCTAAGTCTACTGATATAGACATAGCGTTGGAGGAATTCAATTTGTCACAAGTCACTGGGTGTTATAGAGATAATTCTGACTGTATGGTCCCATCTTCAACATCTAGAAGAGCTATTGTGTTTTTATTTGATCTATAATCGTGATCCCTAATTATAAGATTTTTGCTTTGTCAACTTCCCGGACATTGTTATTAATCGCTGTCCACCTTTTAGTTTACCTGAGTATCCGTATCATCCATCAATTTGTATTTCCTTTTATTACAGGCATGATGGTCCGTTAAACTACTCTAACCTGCCAAATTCAACTTCTTCCAATAAATATTACTTTAACAAAAGTAATATTTTACTACTTAAATCCCTTATGCCACACATTATGTCTGATTTCTTTGCTGGAAATATTGAAACCTTAATGTCATCGTTCTATAATGTATTAAATTTACTTATTTCTGCATTCGTTCCGATCAAGCACCAATATTATTGCAGACACCTTCGATTGATTAAATTCTCACTGCTTGTTAGTCCTAGATATTATTTTAAGTTTGTTAAATCCAAAAGAAAAATCTTCGTGTATATCCCTCGTATGTTTCTTTCAATGGCTCTGAGTCTTCTGATGATATTGAAATTTCGAATCTCTTTGCTTCCGACGAAATTTTTCCGATTAAACTGCCAACTATCCGTATCCGTACCTAGCTCGGCATTGATTCCCAATTTGGTTATTTCAGAACTAGCTGTTTTAGACGATTTAAGGTCCCTAAAATAAAGCTGTACAACATGATGAACATGATGGGATCCCGTGATGTATTTTTAAAACATGCTTTGTCGAGCTATGTGGTGTTATTTCAATAATTTTTAATCAGTCCTTGAAATTAGGTGTTTTTCTTTGTGTTGAAAGAGTAGTTTCCTTATTCCAATTCGCAAATGTGGAAATAGAAATCACGTTGAGAACTATAGAGGCATCGTGAAGTTGAATGTCTTACCTGCATTGTTTGAGCGAATTGTGACTCAGCACATTGCCTTTGCCATCAAATCGTATATTTCTCCATTCCAGCATGGCTTTCGGAAAGGAATGTCTACTCGCACGCGTGTCATAGATACTGATTTTATCAAAACGTTTGACTTAGTTTCCATAATTTATTGATTTTCACACTCCAGGCCTCTGTCTTCCCTTTCTGCTTAGTGAAATGGATACATTCGTATCTGCATAATGGATCATTCAAAGTTATGTTCAACTTCATGGCCTCGGATAAATTTTCCGTGACGTTTGGCATCCCTCAAGGCCCCCCTTTAATTTAACATTAATGATCTCTCCCCGGCAATTAAATCTAGCCAGACGTTAATGTATGCTGAGAATGTTAAACGGTTGTCTTGCTTCTCCTTGGAATCGCAATCGTATCGACCTCAAATTGACTTTAGTTACATCGTTAAATTTTGTGAAATTAAATCTAAAAAAATGCAAGAATCCTTCTTTCTTAAGTCATTCAATACTGAGTATTTCATTGACTCTCACAAGTTGGAAAACGTTGATTCATCAACTCGGGGGTTCTGTTCGAGCGAAGATTATCTTTTAATTTTCATATTGAGCTCTCTTTAAGTAAAGCTAGGTCGGCGCTTGGTTTCATTGAGCTGTGATTCAAAGAACTGTAGACGTATTCCTATAGGTGTTACGTAAGTTCGACTGAATCAGGTCAAAAGCAAAAGCTTGCTGTTTGCTCTTAAGAATTTGGGCTGGGTCCCGCTTGCTTCTTTGCCTACTTATGAAAATAGGTTGCTTCTGTTATCCTTACCGCCACTTTATTAATGGTACTATCGATTTGCCCACATTACTTGGTGAGATAAGCTGTAATGTTCCTAACCGCTTCTCTAGGCACTTTCTGTTCATTAAGGTGGAAATATAATTAGGAGCTGTTTAACCCGTTCGGAGTTGTTTGCAGAAACCAAAATGATGTCTACCACACTTAATCTCAATGTCGGATTCTTTTAAGTCTATCAAAACAACTTTGCTTAACACGTGCCACTTGCCTATAGCGTATTTAAACTAAATTTTATTCTGAACAACTCATTATAATTCGAAAATTATTTGGTGTTGTTTATTGCATACGTTGCCAAGCTTTTGCATGTTTGCGATGGCTTAGAGGTTCACTTCCAATTTGCCTCTGTTTGCCTCTGTACTGGTTGTGTACATGCTTCTTTTCTTCTTTTTTTTTTCCTTTTTACTTATTTATACCTGAATTATTATTTTATTTTTTTCATTCTTTACTTCTCCTACTAGTTTTTACTATTAAATAATATTGGATTTACTTGTAAGAATGCATTGAATTCGTCTGTTAATTGATTTCAGTTGAGTTTCTTGTGTAAGTAAATAAAAGTAAAACAAAAAGAATAAAATAACAAAAAACTACAAATTACACTTTGTCGCCATACCACGGTTTGAATTCATGGGAGCGTCTAGGTAGGATTTGTGTGATCCGAATTCCCTGCTGTTAACTTACAAAGGTTCAATTTTCATTATAAAATATTAAAAATTCGACTTTTTTGACAAATAATAGTTAATTTTCCCTTAGAAACCTTATATGATCTGGCATCTAAAAAACAGATCTAGATGTTTCAGATTCGGTAGGGTTATTTTTTGCGTCAAATTATTATTATGCGCAAATTTTCTTTGAAAAGTATTGAAAATTAGAAATTTTTACCATACAAAGATAAGAGCATTAACGCACTTTGGCCCACCGATGAACGTGCATTGAATGGATGAATATTTCGTAAAACGGCAAAAATTTGCAGTTTTCAATATTTTTCGATACATTTTTTTAATGAGAAAAAGTGTTTTCACGTGAATGAGAGAGATTTTGACAGGACGGGCTCTCCTTCTAAACATTCCAAAAACAACGTCTAATTTTTAATATTTGATACTGAAAAATGATTTTTTATATATTTGAACTACGTAGATTATATGCTTTGAATCCTTAATGCATTAGTCTGCACATGTCCGCGGTAGAAATTTCCTCTGTCGCGAACCTTAAGATCTCGATTTCAAATTTGACTAAAACATTGGAAGTTCTTTTACGCATGTCGATATTTGAAATCAACAAATCGGGCAAAGGACACGCCAGCAGTGTAAGATAAACTGATGATATCTCTTTTTTTTTTATTCACGACTTATAAACTACACAGATGCACAACGACAATTTCCACACGTTTTCGAGTACAACAGATTCGGTCACAATCGTATATAATATACTTATACTTTCTTTTTGTATTGATGCATAGTGAGACTTCACTTATATGATGAATATCAAGTTATTTTTAATTACTCTTTTATTTATCTTAAGAATAAGATTCACTGGTTGTTTTCAAAGCAAGCGGTAACATTCGCCCCAAATTTTTAATAAAATATCCATTTTAAATATGCAGTTAAGAAACGGTGTCGTCTTTACCTTTTTTGCGGCCATACTTAATCGCTTAAATGAACGATTCTGTTATGTTCAATGTCTCTTAATGTCCTCTTCCACAGCAAGTTTTCGAGCGATTCGCACTTGGAAGCCACATGTAGTTAATGCCAGGCGATACGTATATGACGGCTTGATGTAAAAAAAGCATTGAAAAGTTCATAGTCGGATTCATTAATAATTTCGATTTCATCTCCTTCGTCATCTAATATTTTCAAAATAATAAATTAAGCATAAAGAATTTTATTTTTATTTGTATAATAAATCAATAACATCAATCAATAGCATCAATGGAAGGATAAAAACTAATATTAAAAATTAATAATTAATATGTACACATATATGTTATGGACAGTGGCAAAGATTGATACACTCTCAGTTTTTTGATAATAAGGTGTGAGTAATGAATAGCTGATAGTATAGAAATGTACTTTTATAGATAAATTTTTCAAATTAAATCGAAACATAAGGAATGACTATAATTTTTCAATCGCTAGCCTTTAACGATCTAAATTAAATAAATTATTTACGATTAAAACGAAACTATTTTATAGTTTTTCTCATTCATTTTTAAAACATATGATTTTAGAAAAATAAAGAAATCAATGTAAACTGAAGAACAAGTTTATAAAAAATAACAATAGGGCAGTTCATATACAATTTCATTTTTGGTTTCGCTGTACCTCCTTTTGAATTCGCTGTACCTCCCTGAATTCACATTTATTGAAAATAACTCTGTGCTTTCTCCATTCTAAACAAAAGGGAATTCTTATTAGGAACACACTAGCTTGTATTTGTTAAGAGCTTTCCCATGGATTTCAAGAAGAACAGCTTGTTTAGTCATTAATGTTAAAGAAGATTGATTGGTTAGTAATATATAGAGCGTTTTTTTAGATATATTTTTCCGTACTAATTGCTTAGTAACTTTGAAACTACCATCTATCACTCTCAAAAAAACATTTTTTTTATTGGTTGTTTTGCAGGTAAGATAAACATAAATTAGGTAAATAATTTCTAAATTTAAAATAAAATGCCTTTAGTTCTTCTTGTGCGTTGCTTTCTTTTTAGGTTGTTTGTATGTATACATGCAAAATCGTACGGTTTGTCAATTTCCATAACGTTTTATAAAACGTCGATAAAGTTGTAGTCCCAACCCGAAAATCGGAACAACGTCTCATTGTGTTAGCCCACTAATACCTCCGCAGATGTGCATAACATAGACATAACAGATATGCAAGTATAGCTGTTTTATAAATTTATAAGTTATGTATAATATATATGCATTTATATATACATATGTACAATATACATATGAAAAAAACGTAAGTCTTTGGATTGTTATGAAATTTTCTAAGTTTTTGGATTTTAATGGAAAAATTTCCAAGTTTTTGGATTTTTATAGAAACTATTATCGAAATTTAAAAAACTCTTACGGGAAAGTCGGTCACACTACGAGGTGAAAAATTCATTTGTTCAAAAGTTCATTTTAGTGCGAAATTTGACGCAACTGTCATTTACAATGCGGCAAACCTAACAAGACAAAGCTTTCTGGTCTAGGCGAGCTTACGCGATTTACACTGGAAAATTTTATCACCCTTTGATCACAATGCTATTTTAGCACGATAAAAGAAATAAAAAATTAATATAGAAACAATTATAATTAAATTTATATAAATGTCTCCTGCAAGCCTGGGTATGCAAGGCTTGGGAAGGTATTTAAATTATAAATTTTTCATGAAATGGGAAATGACTTTTTTGCTAATATAATGAAAAGGGTGAGGTAAGTCTTTATGTTAACGAATAAGTAGATATCTTTTATAAAATTTGTTCAGTCATTTCTCTATGGCATTGTTGGGGATTTAAGGTAGAAATTGTACTTTCACAGCCGCCGATATTGGAGCTTATGATTCGCAGGGTGGCAAAGACATTTTGAGGAATTTGGCATTTGAGTGACGGCTATTTAGTAAAACAAATTGAACACATCACAACCAAATACTGTGCGAAAATTGAATATACTACTTTATTATATATGTACGCAAATAACTACAATTTTACAAGCGTTGTAGTACAGTAAGTAAATTTAAACCCTTTAAAGTTGCATTGGATTATTGGATTGTACTTATATTCGACTATAGAAAATGGATTAAATAGTAAATAGTTTCGTAATAATCTATTATGAATGTGGAATTCCCGAAGGTAACAGCAATGACTTCAATTAAGGTAACTGTTTAGAAACTACCCTCCCTTATAAAAAAAATTACCGCAATATTATATGACAAAAAAATAATCCTATCGGTCTACGTTTTATTAAGTTGTATACACTTGCATTTGCATTTTGGCTTAGTCTCATAACTATCTTCACGTTTGCGGACGAGCTTTTGGGGTATCAATTGTCGGTAATTTTTTTGCCAAACTTTTCTTTAATAGGAAATAATAATAATAATAACGGTTAAAGAAAAATATACATTTTTAAATGCAACTCTGTTCTCAATTATCGTATTCCTAACAACTATTTAAATGATCACTACGGCGGACTTTGAGAGGTGATTTCAAAACTTGAATTGGGCAGTTGCAAACGCCGTTTCATATATCACGTGGACTCTGCCTTCAAAATCATGCGCCTTCTTCTTTTTAAACCAAAAATATTATCGTGCACACAGTTTTATAATAGAGAACTCTGATTGTCATCAATTGCCGTTAATTAACGGATGTTTTAAGGCAAGGACAGCATATGATTAATAATATAAGACACGAGATTAGCCAAAATACTACGGCAGGCCAAGAATATGATAAGATTTTGTAGAGAGCAAGCAAAAGCTAGCACGGCAGAAAGACCGCCTGGAAAGATATAAAAGAATGATTAAAATTTATACAAAATTTATATGAGATGATTACCTTCTAGAAATACTGCTAACACTGGATTCCACTATCTGTAGACTCATAAGATATCTGTTTCGATAATATTCTCCACTCTGAGGTAGCAAATTTCATTATAATACGGTATAATTCGGGAAATAATTCTAAAAATGCTCCACTAACGGTTAACAAACAAAACAAACATTTTTTAGATTTTTCGAGTTACTCTATTTTTAAATTGTTTCATAAACTTACGCTGTTGTTAACATAAGAAGACATGCAGCAGAAGGCATTAACTTATGAAAATTATTTTCATCTAATATATTAAAAAAAGGCACAGCCGCATAACTTTCAATCTCTCTGTAAACGAAATTTTTATATGGATTTAATAATTATATTGTATAATTATAAAGCTTTATCTTACCTCCACTTAATTTTTTGAATTGAATGTGAATTTGGCAGCAATTACGATGTTGAAATGAAAGAGCGAGTCTGAATTAGGCAGCAAATACTATCTTAAATTGAAAGAGCGAGTCCGAATTTGGCAGCAAATACGATGGTAAACAACGAAACACACGAAACAATTTCAAAAATAATTTCGACTTTAATTGTACACACTTGCACTTACATCATTTGCCGAGAATTTCGTTTTAATTTCAAGCATTTGCCGCTGCTCAATAACACAGTATGCTTGAATAGTGAAAGTAAGTAATCAACACAAAAATTCCGATAAAAAAGTTGGTGTGAAAACAAATAATCATTTTCAAATTGATTAATAAAAAAACGAATTAGTATTATTTTATAGAGTCATTGCAAACCCCGTCACTGTTACTAACTTTTTCATTATTTGAAAACTACTCTTCAATATAATATGCTTTAATAAAATAATTTGACATATATATTTTATAGTAAAATGGAATCGCTTGAATTACTCTTTTTGATATTTTGTAATATTAGGTATATAGCTTCTGAATTTGAAATACAAAACTTATAAATTAGTATACTTTATAAAATTTATAAATTGAATGTGGGTCACGGACGTGGGAATATGGGAATATTATTTCGTTTGTCCGGTTAATAAGACCTACGTGGGGACCGCAATGAGAAACCGCATTACCATACTATTTTATTAGAAGAAATAAGGAAATCGATGGAAGTAGAGAAAAAAAAGAGAAATAAAACTAAACATATCGACATAAATGTAAACAACAAATATGTTAATAACAATGGTAAGAAAATTTATTGCAAAAGCATATTAAGTTTTTGATGAATCAGAAGAATGATCTTGAGAGGGAGCTTGACTGACACATTAGAACAAAATGAAAGAATTGGTTAAATACTTTGATTTGACATATATATAAAATTAGTAGAAAATCAATATAAATTAGATAAATAATTTGAAAATTTAAAATAACATAATTTTGAAACTTAAAATAACATAAATTTTTTATTATATAAATTTTACAAATTTATATATTGTGTGCACAATATACGTACATTTAAATTCATAAACTAAACTTACGATCCATTTGTGAAAAATTCATAATTTAAAAGCATTCGCCAGCTTTTACAAACAGCTTAGTAGGGCCTGACACAATGAAGCTTCTCTTATATTCTGTAGCATGGGGAAGACAGTTAAATTATGATTTTATTTATTTATTATTATTTATTTATTTCTATATATATATTTATTTATTTATATATATATATATAAATAAATACCTCTTTGGAGGTGTCAAAGCTTTGCAAAAATGAAAAGTAGGAATAACGCATCATGTAGAGCGCTATGATTTGCTAATATCATATAGGTTCGTGAAAAGTTGAACAATTGTTTGGGATTCGCGGCTTCACTGTGTTTCTTTACATTGTTTTTCATAAGTGCATTGTTCAGGTCTGAAGGCAAAGCGAAGCTTAATTGTGTGAACAGTTTATATTGCCATTTTTCGTGCTAGTTTGGTGGGTGTGTATTTGGCAGAAATTTAAACAATCTGGCATCTCTTCTTGTGTCAGTGTAGAAATTTTAGTCTTCGCTAGATTTTAGAGTGATTCTAAATGAAAAGTAAATAATGAGGCATATTAAAGTGCAGAAGAGTGAGAAAAGACGCCTGTCACAACAAGAAAAACATTCACTACCCTCAGCAACCTTGGAGAAACCCCAAAGCAATATCGCGTTAAAAGCAACAATTATAGAAGAAGTAGAAGAGGAAGGCGACAAGTATAACTTAGCTAAATTAATAATGGATTTAGATGATGGCAAAGCTCTGTCGATACAAGCACAAAAAGCAACTAAAACCGAAATGATGGTATGTGACCAAATGTTTAAAAACGGATTAATGTTGCATGGTCAGGAAGGCTGTATGTCAGCTCCTGAGTCTATCTCGAAAACAGCTAATGTGCAGAAACGCCGTGGTGTAGGATTCACAGGACAACCACGGAATGAGCTGGAGTCGTATTCCTTGAAAAGACGTAAAATTAATGTTCCCGGAGCCCTCAAAATGCCTTTAACTGGTAATGCGTAATCTTAAAACCATAAAATTACCTTAAATGTAAATTTGTTTAAGGTTATGTACGTTATATGAATGAACGACGTGACAGCTTGCGTAGGGAGCACCCCAACAAAACAGCTATAGAACATACAAAAATTATTGGACAAGAATGGCAGGCAATGCCCGCACATCTTAAAGCACCTTATATGAGGGCGGCGGAACTTGATAAAGAAAGGTTGGTAATTGATTCAAAAACTTTTTTAAGGACTGGGTCTTATTATAAAAAAAACTTTTGTCTAGATATCTTAAAGAATTGCATTCTTTTCTTGAATCCCACCCCGAAGAGCCGGCCCGATATCGTATGAAAAGAAATAAAATTAACGTCGCCGGAGCCCTTAAAATGCCTTTGACAGGTAACGTGTGAGTTTAAGATCACGAAACAATATTAAATACATATTTTTATCAACACTACCCTTCTATTAACCCTCAATTAATTCCCACTTTATATCCAACAAATGTTGAGAAAATCAAGATCCAACCATTTTCGAGAATTCGCCTTGGTCATACAATTGCAACTCAACAATGGATCTTGAAGAAGTCTTCCTCCCCAATCTGCAGTTGTGGACAAATTCTTACCATAAAGCACATTTTCTGCGACTGCCTTATCTTTTCCTTGGCTAGAAGTATTGCATTTGGAACGATTGACCCGTTGGACATTCTAAGATCAGCTTCAGAACAGAATATCAATTCAATACATTACTTTACTAAAACTACTAGGCTCAATATCTAATGTATATTTATATAAATTAGAGCCGATAGCCTGTGTTGCTAGTGCTCAACGTTTTTTTTTTTTTTTTTTTTTGGGCTAACAGTTTATTTCATTCGTCTAAAATTTTAATAATAATAATAAATACATATTTATTTAAGGTTATGTACGTTATATGAATGAGCGACGTGACAGCTTGCGTAGGGAGCACCCCAACAAAACAGCTATAGAACATACAAAAATTATTGGACAAGAATGGCAGGCAATGCCCGCACATCTTAAAGCACCTTATATGAACGCCGCAGAACTTGACAGACAAAGGTTAGTAACTATTTTAAAAACATTTTGAAGAACTGGGTCCTAGATTTAAAAAAATTTTTTGGTAGATATCTTAAAGAACTGCATGCTTTTCTTGAATCCCATCCCGATGAGCCGGCCCGCTATCATTTGAAAAGACGTAAAACTAACGCCGCCAGAGCTCTTAAGATGCCTTTGACCGGTATCGTGCAAACTTAAAATCATAAAATAATATTAAATGAAAATTTTTTTAAGGTTATGTACGTTATATGAATGAACGACGTGACAGCTTGCGTAGGGATTACCCCAACAAAACAGCTATAGAACATACAAAAATTATAGGACAAGAATGGCAGGCAATGCCCGCACATCTTAAAGCACCTTATATGAGGGCGGCAGAACTTGATAAAGAAAGGTTAGTAACTGATTTAAAAGTACTTTGGGAAAATCGATCTTATTTTATAAAGGAAACTTTTGTTAGATACCTTAAAGAATTACATGCCTTTCTTGAATCCCATCCCGATGAGCCCGCCCGCTATCGTTTGAAAGGGCACAAAATGAACGTTGCCGGAGCCCATAAAATGCCTTTAACTGGTAAGGTCTGAAATTGAAATCACAAACAACACAAGATTTAATGCAAATGCCTTTAAGGTTACGTGCGTTATATGAACGAGCGACGTGACAGCTTGCGCAGGGAGTACCCTAACAAAACAGCTATAGAACATACAAAAATTATAGGACAAGAATGGCAGGCAATGTCTGCAGATCATAAAGCGCCTTATATGAAGGCCGCAGAAATTGATAGACAAAGGTTAGTAGCTGATTTAAGAACACTTGGAAGAAATGGGTCTCATTTCTTAAAACATTTTTTTGCTAGATATTTTAAAGAGATGTCTACTTTCCTTAAATCTTCTCCCGATGAGCCGGAACCCTATCGCTTGAAAAGACCTAAAACTAATGGTGCCGGAGCTCTTAAAATGCCTTTAAATGGTAAGATGTAAGCATAAAGTAATAAAATAATATTAAATGAAAATTGCTTTAAGGTTACGTACGTTATATGAATGAGCGACGTGAGAGCTTGCGCAAAGAGTATCCCAATAAAACTGCTATAGAGCATACAAAAATTATAGGAGAAGAATGGCGGACAATGTCCGCAGATCGTAAAGCGCCTTATATGAAGGCCGCAGAACTCGATAGACAAAGGTTAGTAATTGATTTGAAAACATATATAAGGAATGGGCCTGATTCCAAGAAAAATTTTCGTTAGATATCTTAAAGAACTTAGTTTCCTTAAGTCCCGTCCCGACGTTTTAGTTAGCGAATTGGCTCAAAATAAATCACGCAATCCTGTCGATGGTTGCTTCTTTTCCAACATCACTAACAATATCGCCAGCACCACTACGAAACTTTTGACTAATCAGGAAATCCCATGTCAGAACATGGATACGATGTGTGTTTATATGTGTGTATAAATATATAAATTAGATGTCATTTTTAGTTTGTTTAACCACCTATTGTTACTACTACTACCAATGTGGAAGATTTTAAAATGTTAATTTTAAATATCGTATATTAATTTTTCTAAGAATATACGGTCTCTATTTATGTTTACATATAGACTGAATTACACAATATAATAAGCACGATGACATAAAGTAAAAATTTTCGGCACACATTTCGCTGGCTAGCATGTATAAGAGTACTTCGCATCTACACACGCCATGCATCATAATTACCCTCATCTGGTTTCTTTATATGATATAACGAATTCGTTTCATTCAGGCCGCGTCATTGTTGAAATTGGCGCAGCGTTTTATGTCATTTCAATTGTGGTGAAAGTGTAACTGCGGCTGTGCACATCCGTAGTAGATTGCCATTAAAACCTTTAAAGAGAATCATTCCATATGAGGCGTGGTGTAGTCATACGTTCTGTCTTGGCCGATTTCGGATTTTTGGATCTACTGTAGTTGCTTTTGGAAGATTCCGTTGAAGTATGAAGTAAACAAAGATCCGACGACATAGATTAAATATCATTTCAGTTGTGTAAACTTCGAAGGGCTTGCAAACAGTGTAACATCCTCGGCGATATGCCCAAGGCTTAAAGAGATATGGAGTTACTCGAAGTGTAGCAAAAGCCAAGATATGCAGATGTGATGCACTTATTTTTAATGAAGCCAGAGTTACATTTGTGCGGCATGTTAGAATTTATATATATGAGGCGCCGGAAACTTTTGTTAATGATGCGAATTAATATCAAATTCCATAGAGCGATACACATCCTCAAGATGCCTGAAAGGAAATGAACATTGGGTGGAGAGCTCAGGCAAATTACTTTTGAAGTGGGCGTAAATGGATCATGCTTATACATATTACATAATCAAATTATTATAAGAAAGCAAGTCAAATCTTACTTGATTCAAATCGAAAATAAAAGAAAAATATTGTGAAGCCTTGAATGTGTGGATAAAACTCCGATAATGCATTCTTCGGGATTGGAAATCGTGTGCAAAATTGAGATGGGTGCAGTTCCTATTGAACAAGAACAATATATAATAATTAAAAACAAGAACAAGAGACATAAATGTAATAAGTACGCATAAGATGGAACTATTGTCATATTATATTTTAATCCACATGCACCGAAAATAATTGTATGAGAGTAGATTATAAAAAATGCCAATCGTCTATCAATATTTTATTTAGCGCTTTACATTAGGCCAGATATTTTGACTTCTGTGACAAAACCTGTGCAGAGGAACCAAAATCGACGCATGGAATACGAGCCTGTAATAACACATACATAACTAATGATAAAATAGATTTTCTCGTTCTACATACCCACATTAAATATATAGGAATAGTAATCTACATTTTTCTTAGTATATGTTTTTTTATATGATATTGAATAAAGAAACACTCGCTTATTATCTACTAATAGATGAAATTATCCATTACGCATACTATAAGGACTTAATTTCAAATTGACGAATTTGAAATCAAACTTGAGAACAATCGCTTAGTTTCATTTTACAATGCGACCGCCAATATGGCATCATATGTACTACTTTCAGCCAAGTCTTTATTGAGATCCCAGCTTTGTGTTTCAATAATAATCTAAAATTGTTACGGGGTTTTAAAATTTATGTTAAGTTCAGAAAATATTTTCTATGACAAATCGCACTGCGTATCACCAGGCCACGAAAGTTCTCATCCAATGAAGCATAGCCGTTATAACATACCTCAAAAGAGGCAATCGCTTGGGTGGAGTTGAGAGAAAGTAAACATTTTAGAAAAAATTGCTCCAATCATTGGGGTAGTGCACTTAAAAGAAGACGAACAAGGGAGGAGAAGACCCAAATGTTTTTTATGGAAAATCACCATTCGTAGCTTATTTGGAACTGATCTGATTGTTAACCTTCAACGCAGAATTCAAGACTTTACAACTAACATACGAAAAGAAAAACAAAAGGAGGATTAACACTTATTGAAAAAGGGGTAGCTGAACGTCTAATACTTTAGATGCGTTACGAAATTGGTGGGGAAACTTTGTCTGAAAGGACTGACGCGAAGAGGAGCTACTCCTATCAACTAATATGCGATTATCTAAAAGAATTATCTTCCATCGATATATATATTTACTTACCGGTTAACTGTTAAAACTTATTACTGCTATCGCATTTACGCTTGGCAGCATAATAATGTTGACAGTATTGCTGACTGTATAACATTATTTTTGTTAATAAAAAATTGCGGGCACTTTTTCTCAAATTTGTAAAAATCAAATTTAGGGATTGTAAAAATGAAGAAAAACCACTCAGAATGTGTGTGGGAAAAAGTACATATGTTTTTAATTTAACTGACTGACCTCCTTGGCCGCTGCCTCGAGTAAAGTGTTCCTCTAATAGCGAGTCTGAATTAGCACTGGTTGCATTACAATTGCTACACTGCATTTGGTCGCAATGAGAAAATATATAAAATTAAAGATCGAGTCTGAAATGGCGACTGCTAATAGAGCTTCATTTCCGTGTAAGAGATTGAAAACGAACTGGTCGCGTGCGACTTTTAAAAACAAAAAAGGGGATACCTCCTATACGTACAACACGGTGGCGCTCAGAAAAAAGCGAGGAGAGAGATAGGGAGTGAATGTGGCCTGGAATATGCTGGGCCCTATTGGCATGTCTGATGAATCGGAAGATACGAAACACATCTGCAAAAGTACCATATGTTCAGAATAGAGAGAGCACAGAGTTGTTTTTAAGATTTAATTTTTGCTTTTAGACAGAAAGTTATTTCTTAAAACAAAATTCAATAAAATCATTCAACTTCCTTTATTCCATTTGCATGTGCAAGAAACGATGAATCTAAACGAAAGTTGGTGTAATGTTGATAAAGCTAAACAAAACTTCAGAAAAATTCTCCCCGTAACATTTTTATTTTGTTTATGCTCTATGACACGTGTTTCATCCTGCTGTACTGTGTATTTTACTAACAACTCAGATAAATGAATGGATGAATATTTATTTATTTACGTTTCTTTGTAAGTGTTATCTCAACCAAGCACATTTTATAAGTACGATCAGGCATCAGTCGTATATGAAATATAAAAATATAGCGTGCCAGTTTGAATGTATAAAAATGATCCTATTCGGATTATAATCTTGATAGTTGCTGCTTTCTTTTGGCTGGTTTTTTTTTATTAAAGTATTAAAGATTGCATTGTGTCTCTTAACTTGGTTTTGTGAAAGCGTTGTTGCGTTAACGACAAATCAACATTGTTTTATAATTTAAATACGTCTCTCCTATTCTAGTTTGAAAATAACAATTGCGAGTCCGAATTAGGTAAAATGTGAGTGCCTGTTCGAATTTGCTAAAATCTGAGAAAATATTAAAAAGTTAGTCTGCATGTGAGAATAATTGAAGGAGCGAATCTGTATTTGTTTACAATTGAGAAAGCCTTTATCTGCAACGACTGTTTGACTTTGCTAAGAATAAAATGGAAATTCTCATAAAATTTCGAAGGCATAATTTCTTAACTGTAGACGGCAGCGTATTCATTAGATCTAATAAAATGCTTTGGCGTGCTTATGGATAATGATTGAACGAATTAGTGCCGTTTTCAATATGTTATTTTAGCTGAAAGTTGACTAACAAACAGATTTTTTAACAGTTAATCATTACCTGTACGAAATCTTACTTTTGAACTTAAGTATCAATGACTGAGACCGTAAATAAATGTGGTAAAATAGTTTTGATGTCGACTGAAAATTAAACGTATCTACCAGATTGGTTTCTTTTTTTTTGTTTCTTTGAAAATGGCCCTTAGTAATTTTCAATTTTGTTCTAAGAAAAAACGACAAGACTGATATTTGAAGCTAAAGTTGCTTTTCTAGATTCTCCACAGCATGACTCTCAGGCAAATACTATGCTATTCACGTTAAGCCATTTTATTAACAAAAAATATTTTTATTGCATTTGCGTTATTCTATTCCATATAACAACTTCTATATATAACAACTATGTGGCACGATTTGGCAGCGCCAATCCAATGGTGAATATGAATGCACAGAGTTGCTTTTAATAAACAAGTAAAATGGTGAATAAAAAATCTCTCCTCATAAAAGTCTCTTAAATTGTAAGAAGTAGCCGCAGAGAATCATGCAAGTCTGTTAAATTGGAAAAGATGGTGAAAAAAAATCGTAGCAGCATTTTTATACATTCAAAACTGGCAATGCTTTACTTCTGTACATTCAACACTGGCACGCATTTCTTCTGTACATTCAAAACAGATACAACGTTTGCTAAGTGTACATAGTTTGAAGGGTGCTCAGACTGTTTTATGGTGGAGTCTCCCATTGTTAATTTGTTTGAGTTTCAGTACCCTATTCAGTGGTTTGGCTATTTACCACTATTATCACGATTGTGATCAGGAGATCAGCTAATGCCTTTATTTGCCAGCGTGCAACAAATTAGTCTCTTTCCAAGTTCGTACAAAATTTCCTTTCATCTGCTTGTTTCCTTATAGGTCAATATCCAGGCTTGTGCGGCTTATTTGCGCCTGGCATATTTTCAGCCAGTCTATCTGCCGTCTCGTCTGCGGTTAGCTCTTTAGTGGCTGTTACCGTTGAAGACTATATAGAACTCATATATAAAATGTGGTTTAAACGTCCAATGACTGAAACTAATACCACTTTGCCTTCCAAATTTATGGCTTTTATTTACGGTATTGTTTGCGTCGCCTTAGCTTTTGGAGCTGGCTCATTGGGTGGTGCTTTGCAAGCTTCACTAATCATATTCGGTGTCGTGGGAGGACCACTCTTGGCGATTTTTACATTGGGAATGTTTACCGCGAAAGCCAATCAACGAGGTGTACTCTTGGGTCTAATAATTGGTTTATTTTTTTCATTTAAAATTGGTTTTCGTATCGTTATGACGATCGTCATATAATTGATTTTCTTCATGTTGGCTTCATCGGAATGTTCATCGCCATCATCTCCGTTCTCCTCAGCATCTTCGATTTCTGACTGATCTTCGTGCATGTCTTCCAAGACATTCGGATTTTTAGAACATTGCATAGCATTCTTAATAGCTTCGCAACCCGTACGGCCAAACTAAAAAGATTTATGTGATAAATAGCTTATTAAAATAAGATTTTGCGACTCTTTCTTTACCTGATTGCCATCTAAAATTAGTTTTATTAACTTATTAACAAATTCACTACTTCCAACTCATGATGATATTTTTGTTCCTAATAAATAATTGTTTATTTCCGAATTATTAGTATTTCATTTATGTTTACAATTACTCGTCTGTTCTCTACGCTTATTTTTTTCCAGAAATGGAATATTCAAATACAACTTCGTCTAAAAAAAAAAAAAAAAATAGAAATTTTAATATATTATTAAAACATACCTATTCATATTCATGTCTAGCATGCGACAAATAGAACTGTAAAAGTAAAATTTGCTGTTGGTTCACAACGTTGTACAAAGTAGTAGTTATAAACAAATTTAGGCACACGGCACCAAATTCAAAGTCGCTTTTTCACTTCAAGTTATAAGTTTAATGGTATCATAATATGAATCTTTTGAATTGAATCTGTTAAAAATTACTGAAAAAATTCACAAATTCACTTGGTTATATTAGAAAGATGTGTAACGTCCGCCAACAAATTAAGTAGGGGGTCTGTCAGTCTGTTTCCGCCAAAAATGTCTCGATAACGGCATGCCGTTATGGGACATCGCATGATTTTGCGGTTCTTTGCAAATAGCGGCTAGCCGTTAGGTAAGCAAAGAGAGCAAAAAATGGCAAAAATCATGCGAGCAGAGTTTTGGTGGGGAGTTTTTGTTTGGTCTGCAGTCAGAAAAGGTTCGGCGATCGAAAGCGAAAGGTGTGATATAAAGCTTCGGAGAGATGTGTAAAAAAAAAAAGGATTGCGATTAACTTCAACTTTATTTAATAAATAAAAGAAAAATTTTAAATGTTTTGTAAGACACAATAGTGAATCTAAATAACAGACGCAATATTGAATTAAAAAGAGGTATTGAGGTGATTTTGCAAAATATAAATATAATAACGAAACAAAAGAAAAAAAAATAATGTCAGAGCTATCAACCAACAATTGTTCAACCCCTCAAACTAATTATTTAATTGTCTACCCAATAACAAATATATGAAAATAGAGATTATAATAGCACATAACGCAATAATAAAATAAGAATGAATATTTTTAATTATAAAAAAAAAAACAAAAATTGTCACTATTATGGATAAACATTCTGTTAAAGGGGTGCTCGGGAAGTTTCA